>CAJUYH010000878.1:0-56017 GCA_910591685.1 Galerucella tenella | reverse complement strand
AACATATGAATGAGACAATTTTTGTTTTCATACAATAAATATAAAGCTATGAAATTTTGCCATAAATAAATTGTTTAACAAGTATTGATTTTGACTGTATATCGGGAGAAAAATGTTTTTATAAAATATTGAATAATGAAAATATATATGGTCAAGTGTCATTGAGAAAACAAAATAAAAAAATAATCAGGTGTCAATTGTATCAACTTAGATAATATAATGGAGCTATTTCATAATAGCAAATCGGCGACCGGCAGACTCGTACTCGCCCTTTTCTTCGCAGTCTGCATCAACATCATCAGCTTTGTCTCATCGCTTTGTGACGGATTTAGAAACGCGTCAAACTAAAAATATAACGACCAACGACTAGAAGATACCGTGTCTATTTTTATCACAAAATATCCACGTGTTTAGAAACACGGATGCTGCACATATATTGATATATGTGTGTGTGCATATATATAAATATTTAGACAGACACATATACCAACAAATTTATATATAATTATAATTATATATATGTACATGCAAATATTCAATTTAAATTGACTTTTGTTTCACGACAAAAGACTTTAAAAACATAATTCTATATATAAATGTAAATTCTATTTTAAATTCATACGAAAATATGTGTTTATTATTGCAGTGAATTTATTGGTAGTAAAGGTGAGCTGATGATGAATAAAAATATATTGGAGATATTGTCAAGTATTCGGACTAGATAAAAATAATTGCAAAATATTTTTCCCCACCGCCATTCTTTTTTTTTCCTCCGCTTTTTATGACTATCTAAATGTGTAAATGTGTCTAACGGGGGTGGCATAGAACGGGACTTTTGGCTGGTGCAGATTTGTATTTTTGGCCGATGGCCGATTGCTAATATTAGATGTTTCATAGTTATATATAACTTGACATTTGTGTGTGTCGGCTCTTGAAACACGTTTGGTTATATATCGTATAGCATGAAAAGACGTAGAGAGGAGAAAGAGAAAAAGTGAATTTACTTTGAGCCTTCGCCCACACACTGCAGATGAGCGATGCATAAAAGAAAAACATATAAATGACACACAAATAGATGGAACACAGAATTTTTCGTAACGCAAAATATTATATTTTTATTTTTCACAAGAGCAAAAATAATTTTACTGATATACATCGCATTTATTTGATATTTTATAATATCAAATAGTTGCAATTGCCATTCAAATTATAACTTACGATTATGCAATAATATCGTATATTTGATCAACACAAATAATAGGAAACAAAAAAAAATAGCAAATAAAATAATAATAATTATAATAATAATCAATTATCTATTTGTAGATATTATTGCGCAGTATAACGTGAAAGTTGGAGTTTATAATTGGTATTGAGATAGATGATTTCTTCATCTCTATTGCACTGCGTACCATCACTCTCTTCCTCTAATTTCCTCCTGTCCCTCTCTCACATCACTACTTCCTCTTTTTCTCAGTCTATAATAATCGTCTGCTCAACGCAATTTACTGACGTCGAGCTTTTATTTATTCTCTACCATTTTTTTCCACTCACAATGTTTTTTTTTATCCCAGTGATACAGCAGTAGCGATACGCGTTCTATTAATAACCATCAAGCACGTTCCACAATTGCACAACGACCTGCACACACAACAACCGCACACACGCACAAAATCACATAAATACATCTATTTATATACATATATATATACATAAATGTGCATAAAGAAAATAATGATATCAATATAATGATTGTAATGTATAATATTTTTTGAATTTTGACATATTCACAATTCCATAATTGAGAGCTTACAATTCATAATTTATTTCGGTACAGTGACAAAATGGCGATGGTATTTGAGATTGCATTGATGTATCATACATTGGTACTATTGTTATCCTTATCGATTTAGCTATCATTACCTGACAAACGACGAGACTCACGCTATCTCATGTGAAGCGAAGTGAGTATAATGGCGACATGAAGAATTACAATTACAAAAAAATCACGATTATATCGAATAATAAACTGCTATAAATTTTTTTTCTATCGTCGATTATCGTGTGTGTTGTTGTGTCACTTATTGTACAAAAAAAAAAAAAGTATTACGCAAGTTTATTTTCATATACGTGTATAAATACATTTATACGCGTTGGTAAGTCGTCTTACATCTCACGTGACATGTAATTCACATATATATATATATATATATATTCATTTATATAACGCATAAATTCTAAATTAAATGCGCAGTAATACGAAAAATAAAATAATTGACTTGAGTAAAGAATCGGTATTTTACCCACGTTAATCAATTTTATTTTATCAAAATAAATAATAAGCAAAAACAAAATGTTTTCTTTTTTTTTTAATATAATTTTTTTCTTTAGTATACATACCTAATTGATTTGGATGGTGCATATTGTAGGTGGTACCATAGTCCAGGGCCATATGACCCTCTTCCAATATACGAAACGTTCTCGATAATTAAAGTTCACAAAAACAAACACAAACATCCAAATTATTATTTTATTGCTTGTCTTATTTTCTTTCCTGATTGTGTCTATATTTTGTTCGCAACACCTTTACACAATATGACAGTCACTGCTAATAACATCATCAAAATTGTCACATTAGTTGTATTTTTAGCTTACACTCATTAATGATGTCACTGAATTTAATTTGTTTTTCGTTTATTTCGCTGAATCAAGTGCGAGTTTTTTTGGTTATTTATTCATTTATTTATTTTTTCATCTCTTTTCCAACAACAAACAATAGTTCTGTGCCGTATTGAATCGCACTCACTTCGAATAAGGTTAAAAATATTACAAGAACCCAAAACAATATCTAGAAGAGAAAAACATAAAGTTAATAATAGATAATTACAATTTCGATTGTCGATCAAGTCGCTGAGAAATAGGTGAAATTCAATCTAGTATCACAATTATAACATTTATAAATATACCACTTTATATTTATTCCGTTGACGTCATAATCTTTGCAAACAGTCAGATAATTTGTGGTAATAGTACATGATATGTAAAAAAAAAGAAAAAAAAAAATACAAAACTTTAAACTACCTAAACAAAAATTTTAATTTCAAAACTACAATAAAAATAAGATATATATCAATGTGTGTTATAACACGGGCAAACTTCCGGCATGGGAGACAAGAGAGAATTGAGCAAAATAGAGAGGGAGAAAAAGAAAATGAGTATACAACTATGGGTACATATCAATAGAATATAGTACGTTCATAGTAATATTGTAATAGCAGTATTCATAGTGAGTGCAAGTGTATTGTATGCATATGCAACGACACATTGAATTGCACACCAAAGGATGAAGACCAATGACCGCGTAATAGGCAACTGGTGCATGTGGCAATGAGGAGGAGGGAGTGTATTAAAATGTCGGTATACATAACTCAACTAAAAGAAAAAAAAAAAAAATATATACATTTAATATAAAAAAGATAAAAAAATTTTATTATCTCAAATTCATTGTTCCATTCATTCCTATACCTAAATAAAAACTAGTATATATAAATGCAAAGTTCCTACCCATTTCAAGTTATTTATTGCATCGAAAAGAAAAAGAGAAAATAGAGTGAACAGAAAAAAAAAAAATTTAATTAAAATGTGAATATTGAAAAAAAGAGTTCGTGTCATATACCCACATATCACATATGTATGTACCAACGATACAACCACGTGTACAATGACAATACATTATTGAAGAGGAATATATGTACATAATAGCGAAATGATATGCATATAAAGTTGGTTGGTTGGATAGACAACGGTAGTCACCCACCAGTTTATATGGTCACTATGTATAAAATGAGTGGCTATAGTTTGAAAACGATCGAACGTGAACAATAGGCAGTGTTCAATATTGTATTGTTGACCCTAACGACATATCTCGCGTGATATCTCTGCACTAAAAAATATATATGTAAATATTTTTGTTTATAACTGTTGCGTGATTATATCCTGTTACATTGTAAAAATTAATAATCTATAAATAGTTTTTATTTCATTTATGCATAACACCTTTATATCTATGTACATATATATATATATATCTACTCAGGTTATTTAATAATTTATTTTTTTATCAATTTAAATTGAACTCTTTTTATTTTTTTATTCGGATGAAAAAATATCCATTTATATATAATCTGTGTAGCGGTATTATTTTATTGAATGCATCCAGACATATGTAAAATCAATAATTCTCACAATCATAAACTATAGTCATTTTACGCAAATTGATCATTCTACTTTATTGAATAGGAAAAAAAAAAACATTGTACATGTATGTGTGTTATATGATAAATGCGCACGTGACTAGATCAATATTAAAATATTCAATAAAACGAATATTTGCTCACACATGACGAATCTTTATAATTCCCTCTCATCGTCTTCCTCTACCTCCCCCTCTCTGCTCTTTCTTCTCTTTAATTTACAGTGGTATATATATATATATATATATATATATTTTAATCGTCTCGCCCTCCCTCAACACATCATTAACAACATAATACACGCTCTCCCCTTATTATTTTTTTTTATTCCCAACTCGTCAGTCATAATCATACTTATTTCTCTCCCTATTCACTTCAATATTTACGTTTCATTATATACATATACTCTGCAAAATTCTCGGATTCAATAAATAATGTTTATCTTCTTATATATATTGCATATCTCACACAATTTATAATTATCATCGTCCTCAATATGAATGTTTCATTTAATTAAAACAATTACCATATTATATCAAAAGTATTATTTGTTTGTAATAGATTAAAATTGAAAGAAAAAAAAAAATAAATAAACAGAAGATGACCAAATGTATATCATACAATTTTATAATGAAATTATTTTCCATGTATAATTGTGAATATATATAAAACAAAAATGTGAATAAACACACGCAGTCTAAGAATCAGCCGTTATTTATGGCAACGAAGAAAAAATTAATAAATAATAATAAACAAAATAATATGAGTACATGTAGGTGTGTAATATTTATGATATTTATTAATGGCGCGCAGGGTAAACGCCTAGTTACCGTGGCCCACTGTATACAAACGATGAACAAAAAAAATAATATTGCAACATCAACACTGTCGTCACTACAACATCTATCGTCCCGCTGCCACCCGCACATACAACAGGTGTTCGCGACTAAGCCATTTCCCTCGGTTTGCTTTTAATGACCCACCGACGATGGTTGGGTTGATGCCGAGCTGAGGTCGCCGTGCGCCAAGCCCTGGGAACGTCGACCCCACCATCAATTTGCCGATTCTCTATCTATAACTATCAAATATTTTTCACATCCAACATATATACTTATGTTAAATATATCCTCTACTTTTTATTTGTATTAAATATTTAAATAAAATAATTCCAAAAATATATATTATATACGATTTGTTCAGACAGTATTGAACAAAAATATATTCAATATTGTGCAGTGTTTTATTTAAAGAGAAAGAGAGAATATTAAACTAGCAAATGTCATATTTGACCATATACAAAAAAAAAAAAATGTCATTGTTGCAGGAAGAAATAGGGAATAATTGTTTCATTGAAATAGCTATTATCCTTTTCTGAATAATGACTGGCTGTATTAATATGGAAAATCTCATAAACATTTGTATTTTACTGCATTGTATACACCATCTGTTCGCAAACTAATGAAACATTGTCAATAAAAATTTACGCACTGGGAATATCCAATTATTACTGTAAAAATCTTGCAATTAAATTCAAGTCTGATATGACATGAGTGAATGTCTAAAACGCACAGTAATGTCCACAAGTGATATTGAATCATTTCTGTTACAAAATTAACACTGTAATAACCTTCAACAGTATTGAATTATTAATTCAATACTGCAATTGGTTGAATATTGATGCTAATTATTCTCACCTTCGATCAATATCACAGGGATATTATCCTTCTTGTTCATTAATAATTGTTTTTGATATTGTAAACATGTGATATGGGTGATAAGACTGCTTTTTAATTAACCGTTATTTTAATTCATGAATGAAATTATAATCATGTATTTATTTGAGGATGGGTGACAAATTCTTATCCATCGGGAACGTATTAAATTGAAAGGTAATAGTCACGCATCCCATTAGTAGTATTTTCTCTATAAGTAATAACTAATATTGCAATGAAAATAGAAAAAAAGAAAAAAGGATGAAGCAAACAGAAAAAGAATAAAAAGTAAAATTAATCGTAACTACATATGAAAGTCCACAGCAATACAATAAAAAGAAATGAATAAATAAATAATTTTTGCTTCTTCGAATTATATTCATTTGAATGAGTTCTGAATTAACGATAAATGTTGGGTGTTTAAACCTAACCTATCATTGTGGTGATTGCAACAAATGGCCGCCATTACATTTTCACATACTTACACACGTATATAAATAGTTATATATATTTAATAATCGAGGGGATGAGAAAGCAGGCGATGTGAATTCAAAAGCACACGTAATGTTTCATAAACTTATAATGATCAACATTTGAATTTAAAAACGGAAATAAGAAAAATATTTTTGAATGATGTTTACGTAAACAACTCCATATCACATACACATTCACTCATATATATATACATAAATCATTCGTTCATGGCAAAGAAAAAAATTACCTTGGACTATGCACGCAATCTCCACGAATAGAACAAAAAATGAAACAATGGGAAAAAATATACATATATATATAAACGTAATAATACAAGAGTTAACGAGAAAGAAATTGGTGACGCAGCTTCCGCACTAAATCTCAATTATTTCAATTGATTGAAAAAAAAAAAAAAAAAAAATTAATAAATAAATAAATATATAAATGTAACAAACAAACAAAAAGCCGCCCAATAAATCGTGATATTTTCAAATCTAATTGACAACTCACTAAAATTAATAAACTTCACGTCAAAATAAATGTTGACATCGATGCACACATAAATAAACACTTGTTATGTTATTCTCTTTATACTTTACTATAAATGACACGAAAATGCACTGACACAATTATCACATGACATACGATCAATGAAATAGCGCTGTTATTTTTTTATTTGTCATTCAATGTAAATTTATTATTATAAATTTTTTTTTTTATATTCATTTATGTCTTTTTTTTTTCCCAACAAAAATTTATCACAATTCAATTACACCAGTAATATACCTATGTGTATAATTGTTGCGATAAACCTCACCTCTTTTTCGTCAGTTGATAAATCACGACAGTTGAAAAACCATCAATTGATCAGTGACAAACAGACGTGAATAATAACAATGTTAAAAAAAAAAAGAAGTGAAAGAGAGAAAATATTCGTGCTCACGTCTCGAATAAACGAACGTCTCAATGCGCGTGACGACATAGAACTGGTGAACAGTCGCGTCTTTTCGTGGACCTTTCGCGCCGTCAAGTGAATGTGGCGCCACGTCACGGATATTAAATGAAACTACATTAAATTCTATATTTAGAATCGTCTTGGCATTGTTGCGTCCACGCTTGCTCGGTCGCAACCACGCAGCAACACACAAGAACAATGTGTGTGTTTCTATATGTCAAGTATTTGTATGCCTATGGTTTTCCACACACATTTGTTGGAAAACGCTCCAACATATATTCAAAATTATTGACAAATTTCAAAATCACAAGTCACATGTATAAATGTGATATCAATAGTTTTTTGTTACCAAGGTAAAAATGAAATACAAATTTCAAAAAAACAAAAAAAAAATTATTTTTTTTTCTTGTCATTGCCGTAGTAGAGATTGGAGTTTCTTTGATACCGATAGACTCATCAGCAGCTTCGTATAATATAAAATATTTTTATATAAGTCAATGTGTCACATGAGCACAATATCAAAACTTATTTTTATTATCTACTGCCTTACAATTTCTAGTTGATAAAGAATATGATAAATATATTCTTGGCCGAATTATCTAATGATTCCAATACGTTTTCATGCTATAAAATATATAATTAAAATTATTTTTTTATTGCTCGTTGGAAAGCAACGATTAATGATTTAATTTTACGACAATTACATTTATATCCTATCGATCTCTACTTATATAATATCCACCTTACCTTACTTCATATCCCATTTTTACCTCGTCATATGCCTTATGTTTCTGCAATTGGATGAAGGATATTTAATAAATACACAACAGCTGATTACGCAAAAATGTTTCTGAAAATTCATCGATCGGATACAATACAATATAAGATAATATAAATATACCAATTTATATTCAGATGGTGATATAAACGAATATATTAAATGTTATCTCTCATATATTCCAATCCCCTTTTATACATCGCTATGTATATATAACGGTAGAAAGATAAAAAGGGGAACAGTTTAAAGGACAGTATTGATATTCATTTAAATAACGCATCAACTGCCATAAAACTTTTTTTTACTTTATGTAAAACCATTCAAATGTAAAAAAAAAAAAACTTTTTTTCAAGCAATTGTTGGCTTGTCTATCTGTCACTCTGTGTCCAATAAAAACCGCGTGATGTTACCGTCATCGCACTGACCAAAAACAATTCAAATATTTATGTAAAGTGAGGAAACAGCAAATTGCATTGTCGCTTTGTGGACTTCAACTGGCCATTTAATTGAAAATTGACTTTACACATATTGCTTTCGAATGTCACAGTAAAATATTCAATTGAATTTGTTTGTGTGATAAAAAGCATCACCGGCCACGTCATCAAATAAAAAATGACCTCATGTTATCCAATAAAAAATGGTGTAATAAAAATGGCGGATGTTTATTTTATATAGTATATATAAAATATCGGTATGTAACGCATCATCACTACTGTCTACGATATCAGTTTATATAAATAAAAGAATAATATTCTTTATCGCGTAAATTTTATGTGGGACATTGACCACTACCGGAAGTGTCATACAATATACTTACACATGTATATAACATATTATCGTCAGTGTACATCACCGTTGTCATACTGCTACACATTCCAAAAGCATTACTCCAACAAATTAATTCAGAAATTATTTTCAAATTAATTTGTACACTGGCACAATTTTATTTTGCACTATTGCTGAATTAATCATAACGACTACTTATTCACCCCATCGACATATTATTCTATTAATCGTGACTGAAATCCGCCAGTCTCACTTTATTGACATGAACAGCTGAATAATAAGAATATACATACTGTGAATCGAGGAAGTGTAGGGAGAATGAAAACAAGGTTAAAGTATGAAAAATAAAAATAAGCATAATAAAGAAAAATTTCACTCAATTATTCATGACAAAAATAGAACTTTGGATAAAGGTAAATTCACCCTACCATCCCTCTCTCGTTTGTTTTCTTTCACAGCCCACTGTATGTATAATATCAGCCCTGGACAATTACACCCACACGCGCAAGACATATCTTGTCATTGATCGGCTTCTTATATTTTATTATTATTTTTTTCCATGACATTGCAAATAAAAATTCCTACAATATCAATAATTCCAATACTTAATCCAAAATTCATAACGAGTGTCGTAACAATTTTTTTTTTCTCAATGGTCTATTGCCATGTGTTCCAAGTAGATGAAAATGTGCTTCTGACGCATAGATATACACATAAGCCTGTGTGTATATACGCAGCAAAGCGTCATAAGAAATGAATACATTTAGCAAAGTGCACGAAGAATCAGTGTCCCCCGACAAATTATTTTCCCCCCTCATTTTTCAACATAGAACATTTAAATATTTAATATTTGGCCTGTCTGTATATGTATACGAATGTACTATAGCTTTTCATCATTGGCTTTGTCGTCACCGCAGATTCTATTTATAAACTACCGGTCGATATCATGTCTACCGATGTTATTTTTAGTTCACTTACCCTGTACCTGCCTTTCAAATCCTTTTCTCATGTTTCATAAATTTCTTCGCCACATTTCACTTTTATTATTTCGCCATTTATTTTCTGCCATTCACCCTAGCTATCCACACGCCCCTTCAATCGCACTATCCTTCGCAACAACATGATGTATATGGTGGTGTATAAAGCCATCTGTTCACTTACCTGAAAGGAAGAAGAAAAAAAATATATATATATATATATATGTCAGTAAGATAAAGTAATTGCTTATTTATCATCAATTTATATTTAATTGATTTATTAATGTACTGATAATGATCTATAAATTTGTAAAAGTGCTGTTTATAATTATAAATAGCTTTCATTTTTCCTGTTTTCACATCAACATTTATCTCGTATTACTTATTATACTCCGTAATATTCTTTTTCACCTCTATCTAAGTAAAATGAAGTCCATACGTTCCATAATTGAAATTTAATAACTTGATAGTTACACATAAACAACGCTATTATTATATTTGTATGTACGTAAGTGAATTGCTACGTCATGAATGCCGATGTAATATTTGTTATTATAATATTTCATTGTGCTGTATCTATTTTTGATAATAAGTTTCTGTTTCAGTATAGAAACTCATTAAGTATAAAAGCTTGTACAAAATTAACTTCAACATTATGAAATATACAAAGTACAATAACAATAATACAAATATTTGTGCAATTATTACGGTTTTAACATAAGCTGAGTGCAGATATAAATACTCTCTGCCATTATATAAATTATAGAAATAACAATAGCAAGTACATTAAGTACAGTGTGACGATAATAAAAAAAATATATATATATTTTATATATGAAAAAATAGACCAGTCATAATGAATATTAAAACTGGATTCATTTGAAAGAAATATTCCCCTATACATTATTCTATTTGATCAATTTTGTTATTTCATTTCTGTATACATGTTTTCTTTTATTTGATGAGTTCTAAATACGTAGGATAACGATGCACGACATAACACTACACTCCCATATGATATACATCAAAAATAGTGGCGACCCATTCGAATATATCGTGACTAAAAATACATATAAAAAAATAAACGTTTGCACGTGTAAAAACAAGCATTAATATTCGCCGCGTTGCTCACGACAAAGATCGTGAAGACGCAATTTGATAATATATATATGTACGAATGGTGAAGAGATATGTAAGCGATCGATATGGAGACAGATAGAGAATCGTAACAAACAAGTCAGGGTGAAAAAGACGATAGAGGAAAATAAAAAAATTGAAAGATGCAAAGTGAGAGACAGTGGTAGAGACCAATGAAATAAAGAAAAAAATATTAATAGTCAGGAATAAAATAAAGGACAAAGGCAGGCAAAAATATTTAAATCGCATATTTAATAATTCAAATTATTATTGTGTATAAACAATTACACCACTGAATTAATTGGCTTTGCAATCCATTTATAGCATAACACCACTGACAAAAAATAAATGATTGTTTATGACACTAAACAAAAAAAATTGTGAGAAAATAAAATGAATAGTTCATTTACCATTGTCAAAGTTTGTTTTTGTAAATTAACGAACTTTATAGCAACAGTTTTGAGATTTTAATGTGTAATAGTAGTTGGGTAAACTAGGTTACACACCGTATTGTTTGTTATTCACATTATCAACAAATTTAGATGTTGTCAATGTCGAAGTAATTGAAACATTTCGGCGAATTGTACATCAATAATATTAATTGAATATGCAATGAAATAACCTTGGGAACAAATTGTATATTTTGTATACACTAAATCCAAAGTTATTTAATTACAAAATAGGCCGTCAACGTATATGGTGGATCGTCATGAACTTGACTCAACACACTAAAATAAAAGAAGAAGCGACTGATGGCGTATAAATAGCACTGACTCATTTATTTCCAAGTCACATATATCATGTACACTGTATTATATGTGCAAAATATTATCTCCACATTATCCATCAGTGAACGGTATATTTTAAAATAACTTATGAAAAAGAGAACAAAGTAACAAAAGCATTTTTATAACGATTGCAACCTATTGACAGTTACAAAAATAAAAAAATACTAAAATTGCATATCATTTTCAAAGTGTTTACATTTCATATCAAAACTACACGAAATAATTTAATCAATGATAAATTTTGCTTTCGATTCTCATTTTTGTTATTTTAATTGTAATATTCATACTTTTTTTAAAAACATTGCTCCGTCAAATGTAAAGTAATGATTTTCGTTCCATATATTTTTATATTACTTATATGTTAATTTTTTCGTTTCATTGAGGATGATTCATTTTCAGTAATGTCTCTGAAGTGACGAGCAATTAATACCAATTCTAAAAATATTTATATGGCGTCAGTATGCTCATGTGTGAGCAACGAACCTAATGTACGTCATATATAAATTAACCAGACTTTATTTCTAACTTTTGTCTCAAAAAAACACCGCACGAGACAATTTTTCGTCTCATCTCAAATAAAATATTCTTCCTTCACTTTAGTCAATCTAACGATGAGCAAAGTGGTGACTATATTCATTCAACCTTTGAAAAAAAAAACAAAAATAAAAACAAAATGTAAAATACTTTTAAATATTTATATGAGAGATGATGTAATAAATTTTGTTACGTGATATTTGTAAAGTGAATTGAAAATATTATCTCAGCTGGTGTCCAATGTGAATGCCATGTACAAATTTAAAGTATCAAGTGAACAAATAGGAAAAAACAAATGACAAAAGAAAATAAAACTTTTTTAAAGAGTCATGTGAAGCCACTTATGAATATATATATATATATATATACGGTGCAATGTCGCGTGTACATGGCGCCACTCACTGACTCATAGAAACTACTCTACATTGAAAATTGTACACCCTCATATACAAAGTTACTGAGTCACTACATAATAATAAACATAATATGACCTGGTGACGAATATACAGAGACCAATTGTGCATAAATATACAAACATAAACACGTATAAATAAGTTAGAAACAAAAAATACAGAGCGTTGAAATAAATTTACGTACAACCAATCTGGATCGAATAAAACAATTTCCCATTTCATTTTACCCCCAAAAGTACAATCACCAATAAATCATATCCAAATAAATAATGATTAAAATACCCAAACGTGATATAAAGAAAGTAAAAAAAAAAAAAAAAAAATTAAAATTAAATAAAACCATTTAACAATTTATCCTCTCATCATAATTTTCCCATTACAAACTCTCAAATCAATAGCATTATATATTAAATATATTTATAAACTCAATAAATCGTGCGCTTGTATATGTCGTCGTTGAAAAAATTATACATCACATGAAGAACAGGTTGTCGATTGACGACTTGCGCACCAGCAATACTGTTATGTGTATAGATATATTACCCTACTGAATACTGCGCACATATATATGTACATACATACATATATGTTATATAAAGTATAAACGCGTCAGGTTCCACCACCGGCTGGTTGCCGTGCCACTGTCTACAACGATATACGATGAAATGGTTGGCAGGAAAGTGGTGGCGCGGTCCAATATTCTATTTATAGCAATGAAATTTTCGTGGGTGGCGTGTACAAGGTGTGTTGAGGGGGTTGGTTTCAACTATAAATAGCCTTTATATATCTATATGTATATATAGTTATATACAACAAGCCATCGTCTCTCACATACGCCATTTTGCCTCTCACGCTTCCATTTCACTTCCATCTATATAAAATATATAATACAGTTATATATCCTTCATTCTCTTCACAAGTCGCCCATCAACTTGTATTGTCTCTTTTATTTTATCCTTTGTTTCAATTTTTTTTTTCTTTCTTTCGCAGAGGTGACCTTTCAATAAATCCCTTTTCAAACTCAAACCGAGACAAGTTTTATTGGTTTCTATGCTTCATCACTTTTCTTTTTTGTTTTTCTTTTTTTTTATAGGTTCCGCTGTCACGCGTTTCTGGATTATGTTTACTCTTATCCTTGGTGTACATGTCTTTGTGTTTAATTTTAAGATTTAGTATATATATTTATATATTTATACATATGAGTGTGTCATGTGATGAGAAATAATATATATTTAAACATTTCGAAGATTTGTAGAAAAAATAAATGAATTCTATAAAGTAGGCGTTTGCCATTGTTTGAAAATCTTTTGTCAAGAAATATATTTTTGTTAACTGAATTGCATTTCGCGAAATCAAATTTTTATTATTGCAATGAGTAGTAGTTATAGGTATTATATTGGATGATTCAAATTAGTTGAAGTAGCGGTTGTAAATTTATCCTGTAAAATGATTGGCAGACAAATGCGTACATGTCAAACTGTCAGTTAAAACCTTGAACATTTGGCAGGATTCACACGTGTTCGAGCTCAACATCATTGATATTCGCTGATGTCTATTTGTGCTAAATAAAAGTACAATACGTATATTTATGCAACAATAATTATCTCGATTGTAGAATATCTGTAATATATCATTGCGAAATGAAATGTCCAATACTTCAGATATGAAAATAAAATACTATCCATTTAGTTTTTCTCCCTCCGTAATATTGACACTGATAATCCAAATTGGGAGTATTTCAATACTCCATTTCAATTGAAATAATTCTTTTTCTATCGCGTATAGTGATGAGAAAAGTATTGGAATTATTGTGAATTTGCAAATGTAACACTGTGAAAAATCTATGAAATTTTTATTGTGCTAAATTTATCAAGAAATGATAAAAAGAAATATTGATATTGGCTGAAATGTCGCACTAAATATCATCAATAAATTGTTTTATTTTTCATGAAATTGTTGCATGTAACAAATGAGTTTTTAAACAGTTGTCTATCTGCCTGTCTATTCGCTTTTAATATGAGCCACGTAATTTAAAGAAAATTAGAATCTCTGTATTTTTAGTTTAGTCGAAGTGAGAGATGAAAAATCGCTTGTATTCCATTGGAATTCCAATTGTTGTTTATTTGCAACTGGCGTTTATATATTTTTATTTTATCACGTTCTAGTTGAATATTCAATTGACGAGTGGTGTGATGAAAATTACCGGGCAAATCATCCGTTTGCCAAAAATTTTGTTATTGTCATCAACATCACCCAAACACATTTACACAGACACTGGTGTATTATAACACTGAACAATAAAATTAGAGACGGCACAATGCCCGTACCCGCCTTCCCCAATCAAAAATAGAATTGGCACTTGACCAAAGTCAGGATTTGAATAGAATTCAAGTTATATGAATCCTTATCTCGCTTTCTTTCCCTCTTCGTATCATTAATATTTTTTTTTATGGTTTTAAGATAAATTATTCAATTCTGTTTGTCATTTGTGGATTTAATTTCAACTTCATTATGTTGAATTTATTTCTGTTCTATATTTTCCTTTTTATTTTATATACTTCATTGCATCGTCGAAGTAAAATACATGTAAATTATTCAATATAGTAAATAATTCTATAGCTTTTACCAATTGCACGATACTTTTCATCCTTAATTTATTGTCAATATGAAAGATAAAAAATTTATTACAACTATATAAATATCAATAATATTTATGTATCATAATGCATACAAAAAAAAAATAAAAACCCTAGTTGAATATACATCGACTATCAAATGCCGGATGTACGTTATTAATATGAAAACCAGTAGATAAAATATTTATTTGTTGTACTTTTTTATTTAACTGACGACAAACTTTTATGGATTTGTTTGTATTTATAATAAGAATACTGCGGTTTGCGTGTCCTTGTGTTACTGCCCGAGTTTAAAATTACTTTGAACGAGTTTTCGTATATTTGTATTATACATGGGTATGTATAAATATGTTTTAGAAATTTTATTATACATACATTTAATAAGTTTGAGAAGTAAGAGGAGACCTTCTTATATTTTCAAGAGAGAATATGTTTTTTTTTATTTAAATTCAAAGTGAAAAATAATATTATACTCAAGTACATGCTGTGGAGTTAAAGTTTTCAAGGTCATTTTCACGAGGAATATTTCCCCTAGTCCATTTTAGTGCCGAGTTTCGCTAAATTTTTCCAATATAAAATAAATTGCCCGTTGAAAAGCGAAAAAAAAAGAAAAAAATTAAAAACAATTGCAAGTCGGCATTTTATTCCATTTCAATAAATACACAATTATTTCGCTTGTCACAAATGATAAATTGTGCTCATGTCTATAAATATCATTACACTCAAATTTATATAACAATTAATGTTAATCAAATAAACTAAATGAAACAGAAGTGGAAGCACACAGAATGACACATAAACATTTGTAGAGCTTCCGCAATATTCTGGGGGCATAATTTTCAACCACATTTAATCTTTTATATGTATAGTCATACAGACATCACAGTAGTGAACCTCGTATAGATGAACTTGTCAGTAAGCTCAAAAAATTTGAGGGAAAAAAAAAAAAACAAAAATATAAAAGTAATAAATAGAAGAAAAAGAAAGTGTCGGGAAAGGAGATATTGACTATTTTGTAATAGACTTTTTGCAAATAAATGCAAATGGAATTTCGTGGTCTACCGAGCATGGAGTTTACCACTAGTCAGCTTCAACAGTGAGCTGAGCTATTTCATCAGCCAATTGGTAATTCTCGGGAAACACACAGTGACTACGAAAATAAATGAGGCCGCCAAAAATAGTTGACGGCACTATTTTGTGTCAGGCTTTTGCGTTTCACGCCGTAACACACACATATTTGCACTTATACATTTATCCATCTATCTATGCGTATATAAACTCATTTATATTTATATATATATATATATATGTTGCGTTTATAATGCGAGTGTGTGTAATATTTTGATGGTACGTGTTGAAAGAATTTGAGAAATTTAGTGATGGTCACGATTGACATTCGCACGTGGTGTCTAAGTAAATATAAATGAATTTTTATACAAAGCAGACGTTTAAAAATTCGTCACCACAAGCCTCAAAATTCACCTCAAAAAATGTGTATTTCCCCTATTATTCATCCCACTTTTCTCTCTTTCTCTCAATATTTTTAATTCATTTATTATTCAATTTTTTAATTGTTGTACATTATATGATTAGCGATAATCATTTAATGCGAAATGGTTTGATGCAATATTGTAGCAAACTATACAAAGGTCAAACGTAGCTTATCAATTGGAATTGCAATCTGTGTATATTTCGATAATTAATTAATTAATTCAATGGATTAACGATAATTGTGATTAATTATAATTGAAAAAATAGAGAGAGAGAGAGAGAGAGAATATAATGAGATTTTTCAATTGTTAGATATTTATATATATGCACATATAAACTCGTTCAGTTTTATCTGCCTAGATGTCTGGTAGCCATTCTGTTCTAGTCTCACTTCGCAGTCGGCGCGGCGACTCTTGTCACAAATCTCTTCTCTACTATCTATTTATAAAACGTAATAGTGTCGTAATTCGATTACCAGGGTTTTCGCTTTATCTATCATCTCTTGGTTTCTCTATAGTTCTTATCCGTCCTATATATGCTTTAATCCCTTTTCATCCGATATCTATTCTGATATATTTAATAATTACATGTGGAAAATCGTGACGGTTTCATGATGCCTAGATGTTTAAAAATTTATAAAGAGCTTTCATTCCTGTTTGAATTTTCATTTTTTTTTTTTCATCAAATCAATAACTTTTGATGTCGCGGCTTGGCTCATTTTAGAATGACACACCCGTTATATAGAGAGATTGTCAAAAATTCTTGATAATGCGCGATTAATATAATTTATTTTAATAATTAATTCAATAAATTATTTGGCCCGATTAGTTCAAAATGAATTTTTTTTCTTTCTATATTGATATTATAAAATTATAAAATTCACTTTTTTTCTTTTCATTTCACGTTGATATTGTCGTTATTGCGTGAAACCACGTGCGTGCATACATGCGTTAATCCATCGATCCAACACCTTGACCTTTCAAATCAAAAAGAAATGAAATTTATTAATTTTAATCGCACGTGGAATTTTCAACACTGTTGAATATTTCATGTATGAAATAAATTGAGGATTTGACGAACACTATCACAACAATGGGAATGAAATTTTCAAATGAATATTCACTAGCCGTTCGATACCAAAATAAAATCAATTTTCATTATAAAAAAAAAATCAACAATTTAATTTGAAATTAATTCAATTCATCAATGTGATAATTAATTTCACAAAATTGAATTGAATAGTGGCAATATAAGTGTAGAGTAAGGTTGGAAGTGAATCAATTATAGTTGCAAGAGCTCAAGAGTATTTTATATAAATAGAAGCGGTCAATGCTGCTATGGGAACACAGTAGAGCTCAGTGAAATGCGGTAATGTAAATGTAAAAGAAAAGAGGAGGACAAACACATTCGTGTATTTATATATACGTATATGAAGTTGGCAGCCAACAATCGTGTCGTAGAATTGTGAGGAACGTATAACCCGGAAGTTACAACAAAAAAAAAAGAAAAAAAAAGGAAAAAAAAAATAATGGTGACCTCGCACATTAATTTGATTACATCGATCGAATTGAATCTCTAGAATATCATATAGTCCATTTTTCCCCATATATTTTCTTTACTACAATGCGCTCTAACGCCAACAACGGAAAAGAAGAAAAACATCGTTATGTTTCTTCCATTTATATTTTTATTGCGACACATTTATAATGAATTCATACTCTCATTTACGGAATATCTGGAGTATATAAATAATTTAAATAATTATAATGTGAATATATATATGAAGTCAAATGAAAATATTCTTATCAAGAGGATTTCTTTCTCCCCAAGGGAAAACTATAATTCGCCACGTGCAAACCCTTTTTTTTTTATTCTCCTTCTTCATCCATTCGTGCTATGAAGGCCATTCTATCGATCGAAAAGCCAACGCTATATATGAATAACATATAGTTAGTGGTTTGAGATTCTTTATTTTCATCCCCCTGTATTGAAACACACATATATATATACGAAGTATATTGGAACGTGCTTTTTCATTTTATTTTTTCATTTTTTGTTCGGTGGCTTTCACGTCTTTTTTTTTATCTCAAATCATCTGTTTTATCGTCATCTCTTCAATTGTCATTCACGTGTCCTCACGTCAAAAAAAAAAAAAAAAAACACAAAAAAAAACAAAAAACTCTCAAACAAAAAGAGAAAACTCGTGCAAAATGACTTCATAAAAAATATGGTAAATATATGTGGACAAAAAAAGAAATGTGACAGGACTGAGAATGATAATTGAGAAATATCGTAAATCGAGCGAACAAACACCTGTTTTTAGAGACACCCAGACATTTTGGCATACATCCAAATCCATTTCGCCAACTGGCGGACAAGTTACTCCGCTCAATTAACAATGACGACAACAGTGAGAGAAAATTCGCATCTCGTTGTCTTCCAATACTTAATTGCAATAATAACATCATTCGAAATATCTCACAGATTTATCTATATCACCTACAATTAAATGTATGCAACTAATATATATATATATATACCTAAAATTCTGGTCTCTTTTTCGTTTCAATATAATGTGATCCATCACATTATATTGAAACTTTAGTATAATATTAATAATTTATTTAGAGTGGCAAAGTGAATATGAATTCAAATTATAATGTCATAAAATTAAATTGAAATTAATAAAATTAATAGAACGTACTTTCTTTTTCTGTTGGATTCAGATTCATTATCAGACACAGCATTTATGGATGTTAAAAGCTTTTGTGCAGCGCCAGTGATAATTAAATATTCTTGAAAAAAAAAAAAAAAAAAAAAAAATATTTTCTTTTCTTCATGCAAAATACGCGTTTGTATATCATGATAAAATATCAAATAAAATCATGATTGTGACATCGATTATTCCGCAAAAATCATCAACGCAACTAACCCCAAATTTATACAATTATAGTAAAATTTAATTTCAATTATTCTTGCAATATATAATTAAAGCCTGATACTATAACTTTGAGTAGAATTCTATCAATAATTGAGGAAAACTGATGTGAGAGATGTGACGAAATTTAAATTATTAAAACTCCCAAAGTATTCGTGAAAGATAGTGATAGAGGTGTCTTACCACACTACTAAATCATATTGTAATTTCAAAAGTGGTTGGCAAGTGTACGAAACTGATTGTACCACACATGTGTCACATGTTACGCATCTGCTTTGGTTTATTCAAAGCTTATAGTTAAATATCACATAAATACTAAGTGAAAAGTGAAACTGCGATAATTATTGTAAAATTCCAAGGTACAAAATCAGATAAATACAATACAACAATTCTATTATCATGCATGAGTTACATAATGAATTAATCAAATCACAAATGCAAAAGTATTTAATGTTCATCATTATGTTTTTGAACAATGAAAAAAATTGTTGATATATTGTATGAAAATTTTTTAATCAATTAACGATTGCAATAAAAATATTATCGGGAATGACAGTATGATGAACTACTATGGAGAAAATAAATTATTATCTCTTATACAGTTAGATTTTTATTCGATTCCATTTGAATTTTCACGAAGTTTTCATTATCAAGAGAAGGCAAATTAAATTACTGGAGGAATTTACTATAATCGTGAATAAAATAAAAAAAAAATAGATTGAAGAAACGGAAACCAATTCAATGGGGAACAGATAATAACGACAATTTCTTCCACTATTGCATCAATATCGTGATCTTCGAAATACAAAAAAATGCTATTACAATAACAGGAAACAATTGGACATTTTCCGATAATTTAACATTTATCATTATTCCAGAATATAAATGGTAAAGATAACATTTATTTCATAACGATTATCATGAACTCATGATACAGAACCATCAGTGGCCATTTAATTAGGCAATAATTAGTATTTCAATATTTATTTTCCTACTGGCGTAATTGGTTTACAGAAGAATTATATAAATCATTGATTATTCATTCTGAAATTTTTAAAAGTTCAATCTTAAACATTTTCGCCGGTTTAATAATTTTCTACGTTATTCACTCCGTTATATAATTAAATACTAACTGATGAAGCATAAAATTACTCTCATTCCAACAACAAAACTTATGGATTTCAGTAAATGTCAAAATAAAAAAAATGTATCTTGTAATCGACTTTATTTGCTACTATTGAAACATTCGCAGGTCGTCAACTGCCATTACACCGATCTTACTTCAGCCAATAATCACAACGTAATTGGAATTAGAATACAGAACTAGCTGCTGAAATTACCATGAAAAAAAAATAATAATAATAACAATAATAATAATAAGAAACGACGAAAAAGAAGTTGAAGAAGATAAGACAAGTAACGAAGTAACATAAATATAACTTGAATCAATTTAGACGATTGGATTATTTAAGTGATTACAAATTGCGAATGAATTATTATTACATTCAAGGACACATGCTATTCATTGAGTGAGTGAAGTAATCACAGTTGCAAATCGAAACAATAATACACACAAACCCAACCATTCGGATATTTTTCTCTCATCGATTTATAACATTTTGCAATGTGTCCTTGACGTTTATTTCCACAGCATCGATATAAATAGAAAAATGGTAACGAACATTAACGACTTCTCTTATGAGTCGTTAACTTCAAGATGACCAAACAAACATATACATATTATATATGTATAATTTTTGCTAGGTTAGTGTGTAATTCTATTTTCAGTTCAACACCAACTCCATCACGCCACTCACAATTTATTCCAAGCCCCAATGGAATGTTTGTTGTTGACTATGCGATATATTTAATATACCCACAATTCCAAATATATATTTCCGTACATGCGCAATTCCCATTTCAACATATCTGATTTTATCTTCATAACAAATACATATTCAATATATGTATCAAATACTTTGATGAGAAAAAATAAAAAATATATATCCAATTCAATATTGGCAGTGAGGATATTTTTGTTGATGAAAAATAAAAAGATAAACTGTGTAAATGGAGAATAAAATATAAAATAAAAACAGCCAGTTTTAAAATAATATTCAAGGACAATATAAGTTATATATGAATACTTCTCTGTGATAAACACACCTACTTTCAATCAAATCGTGACGTATGTCATCGAAATAGTTCGAAAAATATATAAACATATAAATAAATGTTCTATAAAGAATAAAAAAAAAATAAATATTGTGATGTGATTTGCAATCGTCCTTATCAAATCTACGATTCATTCACAATACCTCCGTCATAATTATATTAGATTATTTATTTGGGAATTGAAATTGAATGTAGTTAGAAATAAAGTGCATTGAATGAAAATTCTCCAACAATTTTATTTTCATTATTCATTTGGATTTTATTCGATCAATTAATTCTATTTGAAATAAAATACTTGGCTACTTTAAATGCTTGGCATGACACTTCTGATTAATTATACCGGAAGAAATAATTTATGCACATATACACATATATTATATATATTCTTCAGGCATAATGCCGACTCGTGGGAGATTCTGTATTTGATTTTGCAACGTGCACAACATTATAATGTGCATTACATAGATTTTACATTTGAAATTCTGTCACTGGCACATACACACACACATCATATAGAGATATATATTTGTGGGTTGCGTGTTCTTAATGTTTTGTTTACCTATCCAACATATCTTCCGCTTTCGTTTTCTTCGCTGGCAGAATCTTCATCTTCATTCATGTGGAGATACGCCAACGAGCATAACTAATTTTATCACACTCTGTGTGTATTTTCAGTTTAAACGACTCATCAACATCCTCTTACGTTTTATTTCCGGCTTCAAATAAAGAAGTATTATGATTTAACGTAAAAATTATTTGTTTATCAAAGAATAAAACAATAAATTCGTAAAATTAATTTTGTCAAATCACTTAGAACATTATTAAATATTATTTTAATGTATTATTTCATGGTTTTTGATATTCAAACACAATAAATATATTGAAAGTGTGTATTTTTTTGCGCGCTTGGCAAACACTGTTTCCTTTCATGCATGTGAAGAGACGCCAGAGTTCAAAACAAAAAAATCTCACTTATATACACACATATTTCTACACATAAACATACACACCACTCGCTATTCTGTCCAAATTTCACACTCAACACTATTTCATTCATATTATTAAACCTGAGAATATTATTAACCATGGCAATTTACCAAATGTTCTTTAGTATTGTTTCCGGTCTGGGATAAATTCTAAATGAAAAATAAAAAAAAAAAGAACGAATAAAAAACCTACAACTCTTCTATTATTATATTTGTACTGTATTCGAAATAACTGCCTGCTGCTTTTCATCAAATTGTTCCATAAATATCATTAAAAAATAATATATATTGTAGTTTGCGGCGAAACTAAAAGTCAAAACTCAAAGAAGTACAGCATGGAAGGTATAATCTGTGCTGTGGTATATCAATAAATATTTTGTTGCCTTTATAATAAAAACATCATCTACATCATCGTCATTGTCAAACAGATTTTCCACACGATTACATTTAATCTATTCAGGCACTTCACTCGTTATTGCACCTTGACAAGATAATAACAAGTGTTATTGTCACAAAGTTCACACCATAACATCATTATACCGTGAATAAATATCTATTTCATTAAAATTACGACGAAATTTGGTTCAATTGAACACAAAAAATTTCTAAAAACTAAACTGATGAGAATATAAAAAATAAATTGGTTAAATTTTCAATACTCTACGCATTGCCGATACTCAAGAATATTTCATTTCAAAAATGATCATAGCATTCGTTAATGAGTCATTAACACAACGAATAATTGTTTATGTATATTTCATAAATATACAGATATAAATTTATGCATAATCGTCACTATAAAATGTATAATAGACAACTGGTTATCGCTAAAAATAGATAATGTAATGGTCACAGACACACATTACTTCCACCCCTCACCCCTCTTCTCTATATATCACTACAATAACAGCTTGTCTGTCACTTCTTTGTAGTGCACGCGCATATCAAATACCTAAACCATCCACCGATTATGATATATACGACCTGACTGACTGCATTATTTGATGTGTTTGCATCACGTACACACACACACACACGCACACTCACACAGTTTTATCGGATCACGTTGCATTTCAAGTCTTGACATTGCCCAATGTGGTGTGAAGAAAAAAAAATACCTCTTTTTTTTTTTTTTCATTCTCAGCACATTAAGTGAGAAAGAACTACATTTATATTAACATAATTGAATAATTCATTGTGAATATATATATAGATATAGATATGTTCACATTGCTGTTCACACTTCCTTATGATGATATAAATAAATCAATGTCAATATAAGTAATTAATGCGCATATAACTATTTCTTTGAAATCAATCAATTTTTCGTTTGAGCAAATATCAAATGGTTATATTATATTTTTTTTTCTTTATATATAGTTGACAGGATACAGACATTGCACGGTTCATTAATGTCATTAGGGGATGTAAAATATTAATGGGGTTAAGGCGACGTTCAATATATTCTGTCACAGGTCAAGGGGTGGTATGACACATTTCGCTACTGTCACTTCTGCGAAACTTCATTTATTATTAAATCCAACCGCTCTCTTTGTCTTTTCATCCTTCATTTATGCTCTTTTGTCTGAATTTTTTCACTTATTCACTCTCTACCATCCTGTCTCTGTCTATCTGTCTCACGTATTTTTTTTTTCTTTATATCAATGCATCTTCAATTGAACTAAAAATAACTATCGCTGGAAAATGGCATCATGCAACGCGTGGGTCGCAAGTTTATGTACTAAAAATGTGCACCACTCTATTAATACACAATATGTGGGGTGTGTTAGTTTTTTTTCTATTTTATTTTTCGCTTCTTGCGCAAAAAAAAAAAGTCATATGCATCAGTAGAACCCACCCTGAGAGAATATCTATTTATGAATAAGCGGGCGATATTCGTCGAGAAACGAGACATGGTCGAGTATTTACTTTTGCTTTCTGTTGTTGCTGTTTTTTATATTTTACAGTTGAGAATCGAAATTAAACTGCACGATCATTTTACGACAGTTATAAATGTCATTGATATTGAAACATTGTGTAATAGATAGTGGATACGTTCGAAGGTTCGTATAAATACAGAGTTATTGCTACTAAAATTCAATGGCCATAAATTTCCCGAAGTAAACTCGAAAAAAAAAAATGTTATTTCATTTCATAATTTTTTTCTTTTGTCTTAGTGTAAACATTATTAATGGACAGCCTATTATATTTCCTGTTGACTTACACCAATATATATATTTTGAAGAAAAAAAAAAAAAAACAGAGAAAAATTGTTAATAGTAAATATTTTCGAGATGGAAAAAAGAAAAAAAATCAGTGAGTTTTGCAGGTTGAAGAAAAAAATTTGTAAATAATTCACTGACCTTTCACAGGAATGGTGATTGTTGGCGGTGGCTCACTGGACATGTTGCCACAATTTCGTTGAACGGACAGTGCCACGAACCGCATTTACCATTTGCCCCCCTTGTCCCCACTTGCTTGGCCCGCGACGCTGTCGACCACACACGCCACACGCGATCTCCCCTCTCGCTCATATACGTCCACACGCGCTAAAATAAACATAAAAAAAAGCACCATTTTTTTTTTTCAAATATTTATTTATATATGCGTTCAAAGTTTCAATGACAACTGCGACTAAATGAATAATTAAACTGTGTATTTACTTTCCTTAATTAATAATTAATTTCATTATTTTCATTTTGATGATTTGAAATATATAATAATATATTGATCATGAATAGATTAACATGAGATAGAGTATTGTGTGGAGATGATATCGTGGCTAATGTCAAAGAATTTCCTTTCGTCATTCTCTATCAAGTAAAATTTGCAAATTCAATAAGACAAGAACACGTGTTGGATCTGCCTGATGATACAGCGACAATAAATATTCACTTGGCATCAGCCAAATGTCGGAATTCCACGCTTGTCATTTTCATATATATATTTATATATATATATATATATATATTAATGAAGTTTAAAATTTTGAGAAAATTTTAACATTAGAATTGAAAATAATCGGGATGTTACATATATATATATATATATTTCTTCTGTCATCTGTAAAATGTCAATGCATAAATATAATAAATGAAAAATGTTTAATAGATGAGTGGTAATAGAAAAAAAAAACAAAAGAGCTAAACAATATATAGGATGACCCACATACAATGCCAAGATAACCTCGCAAAAATAGATACGACGCGTCGCCGCCTTCCATCCCGCTTGCGATGATCGTCGGGACTTTCCTGGCCTATTTTACAGCAATACAAACGCACACGACAGTGACGTTTAACTTTATCGCGCAACAATTATTCCTATACCCACACACTTAAGACAAATGCCGCATGTAACTATTTGTATTTTATGCAAAACAATAAACAAATAATTATAATAATAATCACAGTTGACAGAAATTCAGGCGGGAAAAAATAGCGATAATAAATGTTTCGATAGATGAATAAAATATTTCGAATGAATGTGTTCTCATAGTAATCTCAGTATGGATAGGGATAATAAAATTTATTTTTACATCACACCGTAGTTGGAAATTTACAATGAAAAAATCCAAGAGATTTATGAAAAATCTTCACGTGTTTTTTATCACCCTAAATTCTAAGAATGAACTGATAAAAAACAACTATTGATACCGCCTGTCTGTTTGTCTGTGTTCAATAATAACCGTGTGATCTCGACAAAGAAAATGTCTACAATTCTCTCAACTTTTCATGTTGTTTTATCGAATAGAGAGACGAAAAATTTCTATATATACTCCATTGTAATTCGAATTATAATGCGGTGGCAATTTTATTTATATTCTACATATCAATGTCTTCATAATTATGTTTGTTGAAACACAATTAAAATTATAATATTGTCACTATTTTTATTTTTTTCCTCCATTAGCAATCAAATAAAAAACTCAACGATACTCTGTGAAATATTGTTATCATATCATGGGTCACCATCCGGAAATTTTTTTCCTTAGAAATTCTAAATAGATAAATTTGGCCAAGTTATCGTACAATATATATGCAATCCAATGTGTAACTATCAGCATTTTCCCCGATTGAGTCACGTTTTTGGCTCAATTTCACTGTTAAAACATCATCTACACATTAAGTAATATTTAAAAATAAACCAATATCAAAATTTTATAAACAAAACATTGCAAAAATTCACAATCATTAACCACTTGATTTACTCGTGTCCCTCTTTCATTATTCATCTACATTTAATTGATTGGAATTAATTATGAAAAATAAATACATATATATATATATATATATATCAATTTATTTACACTTACATACCTTACACTGATCACTATCAAGAAAATGGCGCGAAAGCAGAACAAACACCGAGATTATTGTATTTTTATCTCAGCACAAATAATTAATAATACTGATTAATTTTATCGCTAATGATAAATCACAATTTTTATACTTGAAAGAAATGTTGATGTTGGTTTTGCCAAAACTTACAAACGCCAAGGCATTTACACAGTGTAATGGTATATACACAAAAACAATGCGATTACTCTGCTACCTCACAACAAGTTGTGAAACTATCATGATTGCGAATTTGTTGCTGGCAACTTGAGTGCCATGACAAAAATGATGTTGTTTCATTCACACTTTTGCAAATATTACAATCGCATTTTCAACACTCACATCACTATAATCACATATTGATAACAATGCAATAATTATACGCGCAATTTCACCAATGACAATAAATTCTTGACGAAATATTTGTGCTATTACTTCTATTCAGTCATAACATTGATGTCGCGCTCTCAATGAGAATTAAGAAACTAACCTACAAAATATGGTTGCACATTTGACTCGCCAGTGGCGCATATAAATATAACACAAGCGCCGCTCTATATTCCTCATCCGCCATGTTGTCAACTTATTTTTGAATCTATAATATAATTCAGTATTTTGTCCATACGAAATTTATATTCAAATAATTACACTTATTGAATAAACTTTATCGAAAATCATACATCTTAATTTATTCACTATATTTCAATTATTTTATTACTGTCTGTTTAATTTATTTTACCTCATTCGCACATTGAATTTGTCTCTCAATTTTCCCAACAATCCACATTGATATAACCAAAATTTTAAAAACATAACAATAATTAATTTTCTATACATTATTCAATATATATCTGCAATGTATTAATTCTTCAATAATGATTAAGCGAATTGTTGAATTTAATCACATTTATATTCTATACGTGTTTGCCGTAAATTGAATTTAGACATAATTATAATCACAACTGTATGGAAATTTTTGTAGTTGGCAAGCCTGGATATTCTCAAACGGATTTCAACCTATTAGCAATCACTAAATCCGTGTGTATAGTCATTCCAACTGCAGCCGATTACTTCGGGTCTGTTCGGATTTTTTCCCCACTACAATTATATATAAACAGATCTTCCATTGTTTGTAGTGTATCCCTACGCGGGCGCAATATTCGAAAATTAAACTCAGTTATAAAATGTACCAGATAGTTGTTTATTTTTTTTCCATCATTACAACACACGTCTCTATACTCTAATGTACATTAATTGACTCCATATCGAACGCACTATAAATTAACGTTTAAATAATAGCGACTTTCGGATCCGCCCGCTCTATAAACGAAGTATCTTTCTGAATAATTATGCTCGCGTAGTAATACATCGTCATGCTAGTACAGTCGTGGATAATGAGCTCGGAGATTAAGAGAAAAAACCGAATATACCCGAAGTCCTTTCTTTGGCTAGGACAACTATAGACGTGAGAATGTGTTTGTACCTGTGCATTATCGCAAACTGACATTTGAATGACGTTTTAATCCACCTCAACAATTGAATTGTGTCACGAGCTGCCTTACAAATCAATTCTATTGTGTGGCAATATCATTACTCCATTAATAATAACAATTAGTTAACAATTTCTACATGTAAGTACATAAATCTAAATTAATACACGTGATATTTTCAATGATCGCGTCATCGTTTAATTCCAATAATATCAATCTCGATATTATCTAGGAAATGTCCACACTAATGTCAACTAATCAATTGACTTTAAACTTTATAAAAGACATTAATATTACAATTAAATAAATATTCATCGTGTCAATTATGATGAATTGAGGTTATCTGATGTACAGTAGAGCCTCCCTTATGGTATATAACCCCTTGAAGTGAATACTTCCGGTGAATAAAATCATCCAAACATCTATTGTTATATGCGATTTGTTTGCACAATGATTATAAATGATTTTTTGAAGCATGCGTAGTCAGCAGGTTACTCATAACCTATTCTCCATTCACCGTATGCCTGAACACTTATATTAAATCAGTGCAGCTGATTTGGTTTGTATACATTCATCTGCATGAGTAATTCAAGTTATGTGGGATTTTAATACTGAATTTTTAGATAATGGACAAAAAGTAAAAGAAGATTTGGAATTTTGGAATAGGCCAAGACCATTGAAAGAATCTACGTTGGAGAGAGCGCAACGACTTTGGCAAAAGGATACAAATATTCACAGCAGAAAAACATTAAAATAATAAATAATATGAGAATTAGAAAGAAACAAGGAGGAAATTTGGATATTAATTCTTCAATGAGTCAGGGGGGCATTGAGAAATTGGAATAAAAATAGTAAAGCATATTCTTCGAACATATTCCACTGAATTAACACCTGCAATTAGCAATATCGTTTCAATATAATTAGAAGATGATAAAGAATTTTTTTAAGCAAATGGTTAAACAATACTAGAGATTCCGGACAATGAATTGCATGAACATGGACAATCCGATAAAGAAAATGAATCAGTGGATTCTAGTTAAAAACCTCTAAATACAGCAATGGCATGAGTTGCTCTAAACAAACACCAATTATTTTAATTGAATCGCAAAAATGACGAACGAATGACTGAAGAACTAAAATACTTTTAATATTTATTAAAAATAATCATATGATAATAGTTTAATTGATACATTTTTTGGAAGCTTCTGGATCGCCACAATATATTTTACTCAAGAGAGGCTCTACTGTCATAATATTTTCATATTTACATATCTAATCAATATGTAAACAAAAATATATGCTATAATATTATTGTCATATTATGTATACAGAACTTTCTATTAATTAATCATTCACTTTATCTTTATTAACATTTCGTTTTTTTGTTATAATTCTAGTGAAAAATGTCGTGGTTTTTCGGCAAAAAGAAACCGAAGGAATCAGCTGAAGAAACATCACCTTCAAACCAACCTGATGATTATATTATCGTTGAACGACAAGGAAATCCATTTGACTCAAATGTTCTACCAACAACTGGAAATGATGGCGGTGGTTCTCATCTGTATCCATACCTTGACAATGTAATGAGAAATCCACCGCCATTGCCGCCACCACCATCATCAGCATCATCATCATCATCATCGCCGTCGTTTGACCAACAAAAAAATATTTTAGGTGATACTCAAACATATTTGAACGTAATTCAATTTCAATTGAGTAAACAATTCAATAATGATAGTGAAATTGATCGAATTCATATTGATGAAATATTGTCATACGTGTTGAGAATTAAAAATGAGGATTATGATTATGATTTTGGTTTGGAGAAGAGTGTGATAACGGAAATGGAGGCGGCATCTGAATAAAATAATAACCCATGTCTATAATTTTAATAAATAGATAGATGAAATTATTCTTCTTGTATAGAGATGTTATTCTTGTGAGGATAGAAAGAGGGAAGTAGGAAGGAATTGATTAAATACGGGGCATCATTTTTGTGATGATAATGCTTGAATTTATGATCAAAATTTTAAATATATTAAGTAATGTAAAAATATATGTTTTTTGAATGGGCAAGTGAATCAAGAAAAAATTACTCATAGTCGGTACAAAATACGTAGATATTTAACTGTACATGTAATGTTCATAATTTTAAGGTATTTTTGTTTTACTCTGTTTAGTTGTCTTAATTAATATAGATGTGTCGCCACAATTTTTTTTCTTTGATTTTGCCATATAAATATCGCATAACGTATCCGTTACTTTCAGTAATTAATTATAATTAATTATTTTTGTTGTTACTGTATTGTAATATAAAATTGATAGTCACTGTGCCACACATTAAATAATTAAATTTTTAACAATTATTTACCAATAAATTATATTTTACTTTCCATCACATTTTTTTTTTTTCTTTAACTTGAATCGTATTATTAGATTAAAAACATATGATTGCTCAATTTGTTTTTACTTTTCTCGTTGTATATGAGTGAGAATAATTATATTTTTTTACAGTCTATACACGCAAGTTAAATTAGTATGCAATATATTTAAATGAATAATATTGTTATGTATCGCGCAAAATTACTTCACACAAAATAATTTCATCAGTCGGCTGGTACAAAATAAAAAAACATTGTATTGCATAAATGCAATACGCAATTGTTAAGCATTCATTTTTTGTCGGATTTAAATTATCAAAGATATATATATATGTATGAACATGATTAATTGAAATAAATAGAAATTCTTTGCAAAAAAATTGAATGGTATTAAAAATTAATTTTAATCAATGAGTCGTTGCAATGAATTTTAATTTAAGAAACTGCAAAATATATAGCAATTATCGCTACAATAATAAGAAATGGCAGCCATGTCTTGATGAATCCCAGCAAGCTAGTAAAGAAAATATATAAATAATAAAATGACAATAATACATTGTTCAAAATGGTATATTCAGATAAAATTGTTTATTGTTAATATTGTTAATGACTTACCCAACATACTTCCCGTAAATTAACATGAAAAATGCAAGTTTTACCATATTCCAATTGTTTGAATTGTCATAGTACATCAGATTCAAAGCCATTGCAACGTGCGAATGACAATTATCACAGCATAAATTGTGCTAAAATGATAAAAAAAAAACAGTAGCATTCATTATCACTTATTCAAAGAAATTTAATTAATTAACCGCGACTTTTATTTAATCAAATTGAGCTGTAAATCTCGATTATTTACACATTATTTTATTGTGTTCATGTAACATTTTGGAGTATATTATTACTCGCAGATGAATTCTTTCTAGTGTTCCTTTACAGTCAAGGACTGAAATATTGTGAAATTACATCATTAATTTATATATATTTGGAAATGAGTCCATTAGCTTACAATTAATATTAAATTTCAAACAAGTCGTAACCTTTGGCTTATGAAAACCGTCTGAAAATAATGGATAAAAGCTGCAAAAATACTTATGCTATTGAAAGAAGTAAAAGAAACATACGAATAAGTATGCATTGTCATTTTATTACCATTCTTGTTTTGTATATTTCACTAGCTTCAGCAACTCCAGCATCCCATCCAGCTATTCCACCACGAGCCAGTGAATGTTCAAGTTGCCAATATTTCGTTGGTTCACCAAACGCCATTTTATCCTCCGACACATGATATGGACCAGCAAAATCTCGAATTATACCAGTTGAAGTAGCTATGCCCATGTGTCCAATAAATGGAAAGAAATATCTGTGATTGGAAATAAAAAAAAAAATATAAAGAAACAGAAGAAAAACAAACAATTTATTTACCACAATTAATAAATATGATTTAACCTCAAAAAAAAAAACAATGATTAGAGTGTTGTATAAAGTATTACGTGAGAACTGGTATTGGTGTCCAAACGATGCAAAATGGAAATTTTCTTCTTGTTGGATCAATTGTCAGATCCATGGCAGATGATGCGCTGGATGTGCGAGATGATCGCGCTAAATAATCACTATCTTTCATTTCTCACAAACTTTTTCGCGCTCTTTAGTCAGCTGTTTAAATGTCACTCACTGTAGAAACACACACATACATATATATACATATATGTATTTATATGTATGAAGGCATAAATGCAGCCATAGATACATATTTTATAGATCGACCTTTAAATTACGTTTCTCGATAAACAGAACGTGCAGAGTGTTAAAGTTACACGATTATATTATCATATTCAACAAAATAATTATACCGGTGAATTTATATATATATATATATATACATATATATGTCAAATATGTCAGAAGACTAAGTGTATATATTTTCTTCATCCCCAAGTTAATAGATTGCTTATAATGCATTTGGTCACCATATCGTATAACATTATAATCTGTTTAACTTTGGCGAACCCCCCGCGGTGATATTTAATTTTCGAATATCTTGCGCGCTATGATAGTTCTATGTATGAATATTTATATACACATTATATAGAATAAATATATATGGTGAATATAAAAAATATTCTGGCTAGAATAAATCAAATTATAAGAATTAATTAATATAATTGCTCAACCCATATACATACGATATATTATTACTTTCACGAAATAGAAATAATAAAAAATAAAATAAAATTTATGTAATGTTATATATGATGTTGTGCTATTATAAAAAACATTAATGACACGGAGTAGAAACATTTATGGTGTGAAATGTATTTTATATCGGGTTTTATGAGACGTTGGTACACTTAATGGTGATGGTTTTCATTGGCAATATAACATGTAAAAACAGTTAAATACACAAACTGTGTATTTAATTATTAAATTCATTAAGAGCTTGATGAAACTCGATTAACCATCATCATCATCATATATATATAAATTTAACCCTCGTTTGTTTTTAATTTATGGGAGGGTTCTCCCTAATAAATTTATTAATTTCAATACGTTACATTTATTCTCATAGTATTATTTTTCATTCAATAGTTTGTTTCCCATCACCCAAATTAAAACTGTAAAATTCTCATAAACATCAATTGATTCATCATCAATAAATAGATATTAAATAATTGGATTTTTTTTTACATTGAATATTTTTTATTGATTTTTCGATGGTGTATCTGATAATATATTTATAGAGAAATGAATTTTATATTGTATTGTGTTGCTGGTCACCTGTGAAATGTCGATTGGATGTGCACGTGCCAACGATACCATACAAATACAACAGATAAACCGTGTAATAGGAGGCAATATACGTACATACTATATGTATTGTTCAACTAACAAAATTATAGCATGACATGAGGCTTCACCAGAATATTCATCTTCCTTCACTGGGCATGCTGTCGACAATTTATCATGGTAAGTGTTTATTCATACAGATAAAATATTAACAATTGAAGAATATTAATCAATAAAACAAATGGATAAATTCAAAAATAGATTCCACAATCGCCTGCGGAGCTTCTGTTGATTGTGTTCTGTGGACTTTTGGTGGTACAATGCAATGTAATTATTAGAAATGAGGAAATTTGTGGTGCACATAATGGACGTAGATTGTATTTGGAATTGGGCGAGCAGGGTATTCTTTATGCTAAAAATGTGTCATTTATAAAGAATTCACCAAGACAACAGAATTCACGATTATATGTGACAAACAGTTCTCACGACCAGTGTAGCTTGGAGCTCGTGACCTGTCCATCTTGTGCCATTACAATAACATTCAAGAACTTAGCCTTACCACATTCTTGCGGCGATGGTGGAATAATGATGGACAGCCCATGCAGGTAATTTACAATAATGCACATGCATATAAAAAAATTTAGATCTCACATATTATTGGGATTTATTTAATTTATCAAAGCAATCATCTATTCAATTATTTAATTATTGGAACAGATAATAAATAATTATATTTGTTTCTTTTTTTTCAGGTGTGATTATGTATGGATATCGGAACCGCCTTACGAAGATATTTCTGGCGCGCCTTATTGCGGATTATTTGCACCAATCACTTATCGATCAAGCACCAGAACAGTGTCAATTAATTTATTGTACAGTCAATCACATCAGCATGCATTTACACTTGAATATACGGCTGACAGTATGTTATTAACATTATTTATAAATATTTTATTAATATATAATAGAGTTGATTTTTTTGCGTACGATTCAATTGTAATTTTTGATATTTATTTATAGGAAATCGATTACATCTCAAAGGCTCATCCAATCTTATAAATAAAAGTTTGAACAGTATCACTGGCGGTATTTTAACTTCGCCATTTTTTCCATCGAGATATCCGAGAGATTTGGGAATTGAATATATTATAACGTGTCCCTCTGATGCAATTTCATGTCGTGTTCGTGTACTCTTTAGTGACTTTCAAATCGCTACCGTTTCAATTATTGAGGTAAACGAAATACACAATTGTTCACGTTGTCGCATTACAAATATATATATATATATATATATATATAGGTATATTTTTTATTATAATTTTGGGTATAAAGTTTTATGATTGGAATGGACAACGATTAGATGTAAGCAGTGGTGCAAGATTTCGTCCGCCAATTATTGTCAGCACTGGGCCATCATTATTGATACGATTTTATGCTAATGGCGGGACTAATCTCGGTTACAAAGCCTTTTATTCTTTTGTTATTGGTCATTTGTATGAAAAGGCAATTCAACCTATCACTGATTGCGGTGGATATGTTGAAAATTTGGGCGGTGCAATAACAATGATTGACATGGTTCAACAAGGAGTTAAAACATATGATTGTGTTTGGTTAATAAGACCGCCAAAAAATGTTCTCCATATGAAAACACATCTTTATGTAAAAGTCGTGACATTCACTGACATGGGTGAGACATTTTTCATAATATTTATTTATTTATTGTTGTCGGCTTTTTTTTTTTTTGAATATTTAGTGAATGAAGATATCACTTTTTTTTTGTTTTTTTTTTTTTTTTTTAGTAAACTCATAGGAGACTTTTTATTTTGTGTCAGCGGGAAATACTGAGTTGTCAATTAGACAGGGACCAACATCGGATTTAATGCCGTTAGAAGTATTGAGACATCCAGCTAATCAACTGCAACCGCCAAGAATTCGTGAACATGTTGCGCCAATTACCAGTGGATTTCACGTGAGTCTACGTGGAACATTTGGTTCTACATCGCGATTAGCCATAGCCTACACTGCGTTTGGCTATCAAGGTAAAATAAAATAGAATAGAAGAATATTCATGGACCAACTGAAGAATAAAATAAAGCAAATACAATAATAATAAAATAATTTGTTGATTGAATATTATTCTTTATTATCGAATGATACAAAAAAATATCGCTATGATATTAATGAAATTGTATTAATTTCAAGTTCAATTTTAGTTTTATTTCATATCGACAGATTGTTTTTCCGGCGCGGATTTTTTGTGTCAGAATCATCGGTGTATTCAGAGTCAATTAAATTGCGATGGATTCGATAATTGCGGTGACAACAGTGATGAGCCGTCGACATGTTTCCGAGGTACAAATTTTAAATTACAAATTATAACTATTAAATTGTTGTCACGCGAATGACTAATTCAGTATTTTTATCCATTTTTCAGGTATTATTTTATCACTATACACAATAAAAAATAAAAAAAAATCAACAATGAGCAAATATAAATTATATTGTAATATTTTTGTTTCTATTCGATTGGCAGATTGGGAAATGCAACCGAGGGACAGAAAATGGCACATAAATAAAGCCAATTATTATTTTCCAAAAATTGATCATTATCCTGATTTAAAAACTGCCACACTGGTATTTGTCGTAAGCAGTTTGGGTTTAATTATTCTCATTTCGGCATTGATAATACTACTGTATCGTATGGGCGCACGTGCAAGACAACAGCGCGATTTTCAATCACGTTTACAAACAATTAGCGAGTTATTGGGTAAATTTATTTTTATAAATTTATTTATCAATAGAAATGAACAAATATGTTCTTGTAGTTTAAATTAATTTCACCCACAGATCGGACAGTCTTTGACATTTCAGATGGTGCGCGAATCGATGAAATTTCAGTTGCTGATGATCCACCAGTTTATGAAGCACCACCGGGTTATGATGAAGTGGTTAAAGTTGGGCCTGAGCATGAAACATTGCGAAAAAAAATGCGAACTGCTCTGTGGAGAGGAAGTCGCAGTAGAAGTTCAAGCAATCAACACTCGTATGTTTTTTATACAATTAAAAGTAGTTATCAACTATTCAATTACCAATTCACCAATGCGTGATAAATTTCAAAAGCAATACACACAAATATTATAAATGATTATATTTGTGATATCGGTGACATCATTTCATATATCAATCATAGTATTGGCTATTTTTTCATACGACTTTTCTTACTCGTTATGTTATCCAGTGATATTTCAAGTTGATAATAATAATTTAAATTAAAGCCGCGACTTGGCAACATCGTCGAATTTGCTCTCAGAGACTGCAGGAGCAAGCAGCAATCATGAAGCAACTCTAATACTGTCAAATACTAATGAAACAGTTCCGGAAAGTCCACCACCACCGTATATCACGCCACCAGGAAGCTTGAAAAATTGTAGCGTAGCAAATTTATCGAGAAATAACATCGCTCGTAAGTAATTCTTTGTATTGCAAGTAATCAAATATAATTTGCTCAATTTTTTCTCGATCACTCGTCTTTTTCTTCTACTTTCATTCATTTCATCTATTTATTTATTTATTAATATGCAATTTATTCAGGGACTTCCGTACCAATTAGACTTCATTCCGAGCGTGTGCGTCGAGTGTGGCACGAGGACGTTGAATTTTCCCGTTCATTTCCTGGCCCAGACGATTCAACATTCACAAGACATTTGCATGCGTCGATTGATGGTGAAGCCGCGCTCGGTGCGTATTTACAAAATTGCGCCACGAGCACGAATACATCTGTTGAAATTTCTGCTGGTGATTCACAGCTGATGAATTGTCGGAGTGTTGCGCCAAATACGTGTCAAGAATACACCGAAAATGCACGAGGGCACGACGAAAACGACGTCATGAACACATCAGGAGAAATAATTATAGGAAATGATGAAGATTATCACGTTGATAAACACGAAGGTATTGGCGATGATTGTGTATGTGAGGGTGCTTGTGGTTGCGCCAATGACATAAAAGTTTCACCAGATTTTTCATCAACGAAAAATACTATAATGCGATTGCTTAAAACTGGTAAATCACTATCGCCCAATTTAAATCTAACATCAACAACATCTTCGGCGATTCAGTCATCGTCTGCACCAATCTACAATACGCCAGATGATGTTGATGAAGATTGTACGAATAATGGAGATCATATTAGTATTATGTCCAATAAAACCAATCATTCGTTTTTGTATTCATCGAGTCCTCGACCAAACTGCATTAACAATTGTAAAACGGCACGTGAACGAATACGAACGTATGGCAGTTGTGACACTGAGAGTTTATACGAGAGTATCAGGGCATTGGATACTTTTTTAGCCAGACACAATAATGACGTAAATACTACCCAATCACGTGGATTAATGATTAATCATGTGTCGGGACATCGTCGACGACGATCACACAGCTCAGGTCAACGAAGCATTTTTAATTGTGTACGTGGATGGAAATCGAGCGATGGTGCATTTTCAAATTAATCATTAATATTGCCATTAATTATCATATGATTGTTGAAACAATAAATGGTATTGATATTGGTGCAGTTAAATTTGCAATATTATAATTGAATATTAATTTGGCAAATATATTTAGGTAGTAAATAAATAATATTTGATTTATATTCTTTCCCGGTAAGGATTTGCATGTCGAAGTAGATACTTTCACGTATGGTAAGACACGTTTAAATTGTTTGAAATGTAGGTATATAAGCTGCGATGTCATTAAATTATGGGGTAGTTTGTCTTATATACTACAGATGACACTACAGATGACTATCGAGTCTTAAACTTTAATGTGAAAATATTCTCATAGTTTCTATTTGTAATCTCAATACCTATTAGGCATTTATACCTGCAATATATTGATTGATATTGGAATATGTCCTCTGCTGACAAATGAAAATTGCCAAATGCGTATACGTGTATATGGTAGAGACACCCTTTGTCTACGTTTATATAAATATAAACGTTACGAAATATATGGGAGTGCTTCTGACGTCATTTAGTCGCACGGAAGTGTATAAATAAATTCAATATTAATAATCACCTATAAATCAATGAATATTTTATATTCAAGTTTATTCAAACAATAATATTTTTTTATACACCTATCTCATTAAAACAATTTCTATTGTTATCATCCATCATCTCTCACATTTATAAAGATCGTAGCAGACAAATCTACAATATAAATCACACGGTTCACAACGTATTTAATCACTATTTAAAGTTGATGTCAAGTAAAATGTCCCATTGCCACAATAAACCAGTTTTATTCCTCAAAATCCTCTTTATATTCGAAGAAATCTGTATAAATTCGCACGATCCAATGCGATTTCGTGATCGTTCGTTTTTATCTTATTTTTTTTTTATTCCATTTAATTCATTCTATTGCGAGTGAGGATAAATAACTAAAATTTCGCTATGTTAGACGTTGATCATATAATTGCCAGCCATAAATACTGCGGTGTCCCACGTCGCATCTCCTGCATAAATTATTGACACGGTATTCATTAGTGTCTTAAACATAGTTTGCATCTTATATTTATTCTTATTTTCATTTCCAACACCTCACTCATAAAGTTAAAGTGCATCCTAAACGTGATGTATCACATAATGTTGAATTGTGAATTTGCTATTTTTATTTGACATGCCAACAACAATTAGCTTGATGGAAAGGTGGATTGTTTTTATTTTGTGTTGTTTTCATTTTTCTGCTTATTAATTATCGTCATTTTTCATTCAAATGTTTGATATTATATGCCATATCACGCGATTGTTAGTGACCTATATGTTTATCCACAAATAATGCAAAATTTAATATTAATTATTAAATAATTCTATACAGGTTTGATTTCTACAGTAAAATTATTATATGTATATAATAATTTTTAATCGTTGGATTCACCAGCGCAGTTATTATTTGATTGTCGATTAAAGTACTGTTATTTGTCGAATGGTAATATTTATTTTTTTAAGTATCTACTACGAATTGTTATATGTCCAATAACTGTATTAATATGCTACTCCAAATTCAACATTATTCTATAGCTATTTTTATGGCTATAAAATATAATTATTATATTAATATATAGTCACAAATGACAATTGGTATAAATTCTCCAATTGTTATTCATAATTATTCAATAAAGACTATAAAAATATATAATATTATCATATTTATTAAAAATATGTTGTGACATGCAATACATATTCATTACATTATTATAAGTATTATGTTGTGTAATAATGAACAACAATATTTTAAAGAAACATATGAACGAATAAAAATTAATGAACAGCAATTGCTTTTACAAATAATTCTCAAACAAAAATATGGCTAATTATAGTTTAACATGATTGTACGTGTATTTTACTAGAGAACAGAGTAGATAAATTAAAATATTTTTGTATATATTACACGACATATTTATTGCTTCATATTAAATTATGCCATTATTTATTTAATTTTTTTTTTATATATTTATAGACCGAGGACATTTTGCAAGAAATGGAGAAATAAAAATATACCGCAAAGAGCTATTACAATTTTGATATATTTTGCTGATTTTTTGGATAATCAATTTACAAAATATTCAATTTATATTAACATTAATTATGAAGGGCTACAAACATCGAGAAAAAAAAATGTGTCAATGGCAATATTTTTTTTATTGTCATATTTCATTTTATTCAAATGTATGATCAATAGCGAAATAATTCAAACGATATTATTTATTGAATAATTGTAATAAATTAGTATGAGTATATTTATCGTAAAATTTAGCAAACAAAAATAAAAAAAATATATGACATAAATGGAACACAAAGTAAAAAAAAAAATTAAATTAAAATTTTTAAATTGAGTGGCATTATCGTGATATTTCGTGGCGTTTCATCTCCAATCGATTTCATTTGGGAATTGTGTGGCAATCGAATAAATTATAACGGTCATCCAGAAGTCGCAGATATTGCGACATATAAATATTATATACAGACTTATATACAAATGTACATGATTGGCAGTAGAAGCAGCAGCACAATCTTTCTCGAGCTGTGGAACCATCCCACATTTATTGTGCAACTACCAATGCATATTTCGACCACACAAAATGTTTATATACCATCTAAATATATAGGTATGAAATATCTTATGAAATAACATAATAATATATCTTCATTCATTTTTTTCATCTCTTATTCCATTCAAATTATCAATAAAATTTATCAATGAATTATTGATCCAATTCTTTTCTATATAACAAGCTCATTATTAATTTACAAAATTTAATTATATATCCACTGAGATAATAATGGCTTAATACATTATGGTATCGCTTTAAATATATAATAATTACTAGGAATATATTAGCACAATAATGTGAAACCTGATTTTTTAAAATTAAATAATCAGGGAACTCGTAAAAATCGTTTAAAAGTCTGAAAAATTTAATAGTTTGAACGGACATAAATCGCCGTCGCACACTCGATGACACATCAATTAAATTTTTGATTAACATTATCCAAATAATAAAAACACTATGACGAATGAAAATATTTGAAAGTGCCAAGACGGCACAAAATCGGATTGAAAATTAGAGCGGGTGAAAGAAGAAATTATCATCATATACAATCCGTATAACGATGATCAATGTATATGTGTGTGACACGTACGCAAATGATATCCACTCGGCGAAATTGTACAGATGTTATGTATGTATATACTGTTTTAATTCATACACATTGTACATAATATATATAATGTCAGATACATGAGAGATATTCACGGTAATGTATAATACGAGTTCGCGCACATGTTTCCTTTATCGAAAGTTGAGTAGCCCAAATACCTTCTTCATCGTTCATCCTCTCTTTTTTTTTTTTATCATTTTTTTTTACTGTTTATTTGATATGCCGCCATCAGGGCATTTGTTAAGAAGACGAAAAAAAATATGAGGATAAAAGAGAGATGCAAAATGAAATGAAATGATGAAAGTGAAATAATGATGAACCCTTCACCTGTTCTACTATATATACATACATATACATATATATATATATATATATATATCTTTGCAAATTCAATTCGTATTCGCTTGAACGACGATGACAACGACAGTAAATGCGAAAAAGATTGTGTGCAGACGTGAAACATACGCGCACATACACGCATAATCAATTTTATCATCGTAATTCACATGACAACTTTGCCTTTCGCCTTTCTCGTGTATTATACATATATATATATATATATATATATTGGAATCACCAAACTGTATATGCCACCATGTGTCTCTTTATTTATAATTCATACACTTATCTATATATATTTATTTGAAAATTAAACATATAATCTTATAGTGAGATTATGTATATTTATATTTTTTTTTTTCATTAAATAAAAAGTAAAAGTTGTTATTCTCAAATTTCAACTTTCATATTTGACTTCGGTCCATCTTGCGTCCCAGTTTGTTTTTCGTATTTTTTTTTTCGTCTTGTGTTCATCTATTATTGCGAGAGTTACGATCTTGATAATCATTGTTATAACACTAAACATTAAAATCTATTTGAATAATAATACGAATTATTTAATGGTACTATTGTAGTACTAATATATTGCCGTAAAATAATTGAAATGTCGATTTTGTATATTATTAAGTGAAAATACAGAGCGTAATATCCAATGAAATCATTAAAAATGTTATTTTTTAATAAAAATATAATCCACTTTGAATATTTATTTATATATTCCAAGTGCCACTGGGTTTATTTATTTAAAAATAACTGAATTTGTTGGAAAATAACTTTATACACTTGCACATATTATATTTATATATATATCTTTTTTTTCAATAAATGCGCGATGCAAGATCAGCAATATCAGCCAGCTCAGAACTTAATACGTGTATGTGCGCAGGTTAATGTACATAATAGCAATTATACCCTCTCAATTTGATCAAACATTAACAAAACGACATTAAAGTTGGAAAAGAAATTCAAGAAAAATCTATCCCAACCGGTGAACGATTTCCCAATCAATAACCACCAAACCCATTTGTTCTTTTATCTTTTGCATATACAAAATATACAAATCATACTGAATTCAAAATTGTTCTAATATAATAAAAATATAATATTAGGAATTAAATTACAATTTTTAATAGAATTTTGTTAAATATTATAGAGGAATATTTGCAATCGTGATGCTTGTGATTAGGGAAATAAATGTTGAAAATGGAACAGAGGAATAACACACAATTATTTCTTTAGAAAAATACATCTTTAATCAAGTAGAATTGAGGACTGTATGATCAATTTATAAACGAACAATATATTTGAAGGATCATTAATTGATTGTCGGGCTTATTTTTGCGCGTTAATTTATCCACGACGAGTGTGAGTTTGCGGTTGTGCTCGCTGGATACGAGTTTTCGCTGATGCAGCGCTGGCAGCATTCAATTGAATTGAACGAGCAATTGCTTCAGGAATTGGCGGTGAGGTTGGTAAATGTTCACCTTCAGGGTGGAATCCAGTCTCGTCAGCGGTATATGTAACAGTGATTGGTGTTCCATCAGGAGCGGGGTATGAGAATCGGCCATGGACAACAACAACTCGTCCATCTTCACCGTCCGGTCCAGGTTGTCCTTCCTCCGACACTGAGATACCATTGTCCGTTTCGTAACTAAATTGATAGGAACCGTCAGGTGAACTATCTTGAGTTTGACGTAAAATGACATATGGAACAGGTTGAGCTTGTTGGGCAGCAACCGCCGCAACGAGAGCAAGAGCGACAATCTGAAAAATATTTCAATTTAATAATTAATGAATTAATCTGATTATTTACAATTTTTTCAGTGAATAAGCTCTAATTTATTCCATCTTTTTTTTTTTCGTTTCCATTTGTTTCATTCTCTCTAATACACTTTTATTGAAATATTTCAATGTTCCAATGGATATTTTATCAATGTATATTTACATGTGTGACAGATATATTATATGCGAATTGAAATTTGGAATTAAATATTGCAATCTAATATTGGCATATTGGCGATATATTGGCGATTGAAATTCGTGAACGTAAGGAATTATATTAATTTGATTAATAGTTGCCTGGAAATATTGAGTTAACTATTGGTAATATTTTTTTTTTTATTATATTTTTATTAGAGTTGTAAAGTGTCGATCACTCGCGGTCAGCTCAGTGCAATTTAATTTCACTCCTTTTACAAACGGCAATTACTTTCAAATAGTGTTAATGACTTTTTTTTTCTTTCATTGCACAGGAAAAAAAAAAGTAATGAATGAAATGCAATTATAAAGTATAAGAAACACTCACGATGAATTTCATGTTGATGCTTGTATTGAGAAGCAACTACTAGTGATAATGTTCTCCTCGGTGTCATCCTCTATTTATACCAAAAACTTTCCCATTACTTTAGCGTACACGAGATGATATTTTAGTGGAATGATGTAATCATACAAAATGTATGTTAAAGATTTTCTCAAGGACCCGGCGAGAGAAGGAGGAAAGTTATTTCCCATAGAATAGGAAAACAACCGAATGAGAGTTAATATTGTTTTATATTTATAAAGTACCGATGACACTTTGATGTTAGAAATTTGAATTTATATTGGCTGAAAGTTGTGTGAGCCACAATTTTATCCATTGACCATATCATTCAAATCCAAACTTTCGTTTTTTTTATATATATATATAAATATAAATTGCTTTGATGCCACCTTAGGCCATTTTGGATAATGTATTCTAACCTTTAAATCTGTATTCATTCTGCTTTCTATTGGAAACATTATTTAAGGAATAATTATCAATTAATATATATTCCGATTTGTTACATTACAATAATTATCGCATTTTTTATTGTTGTTCTTTTATTTTTTTATTCATTAATGAATCAATTGGTGACGAAATATTTAACGCAACTCATCACGTTTCATCATTTATGCTAATGGACCTTTTTTTCCTTTTATTTTTATTTGTTTTTTCCTTTTTTTTTTTTCTTTATAGTTGCTTTTTTTTCTCATGTTTTACCATCCCAAATGACAAGGTTATATATGGAATGCAGTAAATATATTACGTTTATATCTTCTTTTTCTACAATTCATGAAGAAAGGAAAAAAAAAACACGAAAAAGTCATACGAATACAAATGATATGTGACGGAACTCTATACCATGTACCTGGTCCTGAAACTTGCAAAAAAGAAAAAAACGCCATCTTTTAATATTCGTGTGTGTACATATATATGATTATATAACACAGCAATTTTAGGAGACGGTAAAGGTCATGGGTGATCTATAAATTTCAGGCACAATCCCCCTCCGCTACTAATTCAACTTCCGATCATTTCTCGTGGCTATCGAACTTGTGGGGGCCCGAAATATAGTGGGGTTTTTGGCTTCACTATAAATACTCTGACGACAAAACCACAACATCAAAATCATCTTTAAACGTATCATCGGTTGGATTAGTTCGGCAAAATCCTCACCGATCACCATGAAATTCCTTGTGAGTTACAAAAAAAGTTAATTTTATTCAAACAAACATCTTTAATATTTAAAACGAAGGAATTGTTTGTTCGAAACATCTTTCAAGTTTGTAAAAAGCCGAAAAGAAAAAAAATAAATAAATAAAGTAAAATGATATTGCACAATAAAATATATAAAATTTTTTTTCTTTCGTTGTCCTATTTTTAGTTGGTCTCATTGGCAATTATTGCCGTTGCTTCTGCTCAATATAATTCGCAACAACGACAAGCAGCATCAGAACCTATTCCTATTATCCGCCACGATCAAGACTTCAATCCTGACGGTACATATTCATGGAGTGTCGAGACAGGAAATGGTATAAGAATGGACGAAACTGGAACACTTGGACAATCCAATGGCGAAGATGGTCCAGCTATTAACAAACAGGGACAATACTCATGGACTGATTCAGATGGAACACCATTTTCAATTACCTACATTGCTGATGAAAGTGGATTCCATGCAGAAGGTGATCACATTCCAAAACCACCCGCAAGCCCAGCACCCATTTTACGCGCACTAGAATACATTCGCTCTCATCCACAGCCTAATAATCAGTAGGAAATGTTTTATTATCCATTAAAATTTTTCCACTCGTAAATTCTAATAAAATAAAAATAGTTAAGAGTTTATACTTATTGATAACAAATAAACAAAAAATCGTTATTGAATGTTACAATAAATATTATTATATTAAAAAAAAAAATTATTATCATTTATTTGTAATTTTATTTTGTTACCATATATTAGCGTAGTGATGCGTACTGAAATATAAGAATTCTTGTCAACAAGTTTTTAGTTGATTCAAGGACATCGAGTTTTTATTGGTGAATTATATTAAAAATCTTGGGGTTTCTAGTGGACAAAGCCTTAGACACACACACACACATGTCTCTCTATATATCATATCTTGTTGGTCACATCTCTCCATTTATTTTAGAATATCACATCACACACGTCTGCTTATATTTCACAACATCATTCATTCATCCTCCTTTCACTGTTGAGTTTGCCGGTTCCTAAGGAAAAAAAATAATAAAAAAAAAAAGAAGAAACGTAGAAAAGAAAAATAATAATGAAGATGAAACATTTAAAATGATTTATTAAATTTACCATTTATAATTTTTGATATTTCATTGTTTCAATTAGATGTCTCGTGATGTTAACTAACTTTATTAACAATGAGTGACAACAAGACATCGTTAGATAAGTATATATATTATAGATAGTTATACAAAATAATACGTAATTTATGAAGAATTCAAACCCACAGGATTCCATTAGTGTTGTAAGAAACAATAGAGGACCTTATGAATTCCTTACGTCTTACGTATGTCATTTCACACGTATCCTAATCGGTACAATTTATATATATATATATATATATATATATGGTAAATTTACACCTTTAAGCAATAAACCATTATTATATACGAGAGGAATCATAACCATGTGACGCCCACGTCGAGAATGAACCATTGGAATATATCGAGAACTCTATTCGCTTTCAATAGGTCAAATTTTTAATAGATGCGAAAAAAAAATTAAATACATAAGTCAATAAAATAAAATAAATATCATATGATATTGAGATGTACCAACTGATTATATTCATCGGAGTGAAGATAATTCAATTTTATTACCATATTCTCTCTGTTTAAATCTTATGAGTTAAATTGTCGTCGTATAAACATAATGAAAAAAATAATATATTTTTTTTTTTTTCGTTTATTTAAACCTGCATAAATATCCTAACTACGTCTACCAAAGTCTCCACAAATGTAATGGTAGTTGTCAAGGTTTGTCGCACTTCAATAACGGAGTATACAAGGAAATAATTTTTTTCCACAAAATCCATTACAGTTATGTTTTATTTTTTTATTGTTATAATTGTCAGAAATGTGATAGGATAATTCAGAAGCAAAGAATGAAATTGAAGACAAAACCTGACATTTTCGTTTATTATCTCCAATTCGTGATAAAGTTATAAAACGAAATTTCACTTTCGATTCAACCACCATTTACCCAACCATATAAACATATATATATATATATATATTTCTAAATATTTGATAAAATGTGAATTGAAGTATTCCATAAAACATCAGAATAAGAAACTCCATAAAAACCTTTAAATCAATCGAAAAAAATTTCAAATAATTAAGTAAGAATTATCCTGAAAGCCTTTATCTAATAATTAACCAGCTACCAATATTATTAAATATAAACAAGATTTAATTCGCAAATACATGAACGAAATTAACAATTATAACATAGATAAAAATCTAATGCACAATATTTATATGTGAATTTATAAAATATAATCTATTGGGCAATATAATTCCAACATAACTGGGAGGTTATACATATATGTTTCTAGTTGTGGCTTTTAACTCACTCCTCCTTACTTCATCGCGTTCTCATCGTCTTCATCCATATTATCATCATCTATATGCAAGGAGACTAAAATATATATATATATATATATATATTTATATAGATACCTACATACATAGAAATATATGCCCCGAAGAGGAGAGAATAATTTTTAATGTCAAGGCACCTTTTGTTGAATCAACATGTAGCGTAACACCTCTTTGTATATTCTCGGTCACTCTTTAAACAATCTTTCACTCACTCACTCACCCAACTAGTTGTATTGCTCTGAATTGTCGGCCATCCTTCTATTTGCAAGAGAAATAAGTTGCCATATATATAGAGATACAAAACAACATGGCACGCATAGAACATAGTTTGTGGCAATATCTTTAAATGAAAAATTGGGTCGAGTGTCGTGAACCGTGAGTCGTTCCCTCACATATACCCTTTTAAAATCCCACCATTGCTATTTGTTACCGGACATGTGGAATAAGGAACAAAGACAATCCACCAAGTGTATCTACTGAGGATGTCGCAAATATACCGAAAGTAAAGTCATTTATAATTCACTCTGATTTCATTGGGGGCTTAACCTGTATTTTTTATTTTACTTCTACTATTTTTTTTCATTATCTTTGTTTTATTTTATTTTTTTATTTTTCATTTATTTTGATTCGCGACTGTTTATATATTGTTTATATCCCGGAAAAACGGTTTGGCTAATGCATTTCAACTTTAACGCCAGCTAAATTGAGATTTGATATCAACCACAATTGTACACGTATATAGTGGATCGCAATAAACTTCCCCGACCTCGACGTCGCCCTTTCTCTCTATCTATTTTTCAACTCTGACTCTCTCATACTCATTCTCTATATCGGTTGTATAAAGACAATGGTATGGTGCACGTCATTATCTTTACCAACTATCTCGACTTCATTAACATCTTCCAAGCATCGTTGTTTCATTCCAAAAAAGAAAAAAGAAAAAAGAAAAATAAAAAAAAAGATTAAATTGAAAAAAATAAATAAATAAATAATGATTAAATTAAATACAGAAAATATATAGTGGGAAAATAAAATATCTGACATACAATATAGAATAAATACGTAAATCATGTTCGAAAAATTATAACACCTTGTTAGTAAAAGGTCACATCAATAAGTTAATTAGGATACCGAAGATACATAGCATATTAACCAATTCATTAATTAAATCCTTATTTGTATATCCATTTTCCATTGAAAAAATTTATTAATTTATTAGCAATATTTTTTTTCTTTCTTCACCAATTTTATTCCTACTCCTTTTTTTTTTACTAGTCACATATTGCACCCATACATTTATACACATAACAAAGTGACCTAGCTATAAGGATGATGCAAGGATGAAATAAGAAGGCCACAAAATTATATGTACGTTGTGTTCCATATGTATGTATAAGCATGTGCTTATATATAAATATATATATATATATATATATATATATATGTTTGCGATTGGTGAAAGGAACACGCCCTTTCGGATGATCCATGACTGATCTAAATCCATTGAAATTGTGACACGTTCAATTGACGTATAATGATGGTGCATTTCATATATTGAATGCTCGGCTTCGATAATAGACGCATATTTATTTTTTTAGGCATTTAAATACCTGTACATATATATATATATATATATATATATGTGTATATTTGTAACGACATATGTATGCTATTGTGATATATAGCGTTTTACATACTCGCATTGGTACCACCTATCACGACCCCGTGTCTTTCTTATTCTCCTTTTCAATTTGTTTCTCTCTATTTATATTTGTATACGCGTACATGTATATATATATATATATCTCTGCGTATGTACACACACCCCACTTTATATTACGTTGCACATAACAACACACGAGTCCTTCCACATCCACCAACATGATGGTGGTCGTCGTAGTACGTTTCTCCCCACTTACATGAATTCGCGTAATCGTGCCAAGAAGGAAGAAGCCGCTTATGGCGTCCACGACTGGTATAAATTCCCTCAAGATATCCAACATGAAGGTACTTGATTCGCGGTAGCTTATACAAAAGTTTCGTCTTTCTTCTCTCTATCCTTTTATTTTTTAACGTGTGTACATCAATACTATACATATACATATATATATATATATATTTCGTTGAGAGATTATATAGAACATTGTTTATTATTCGAGAGAAATATTTTTGATAAGGGCGAGAAATAAATTATAAAAGTAGATATAAAGATTGGATTGTTTCTTTTTTTTTTTTTCTGCCTGTTAATTTTTGTTTTTGTTCAATTCGGGAAACGAGTCGTCAGCGGATATTCATTGAATCAAATATGAAGATTATTGTGAGTGATCATTTTTTTATTTATATATTTTTTTTTTATTGATTCGTGGAATTTATTGCACTTTTACGAATGAAAATTGACGATTAAATTGACAATATTTCAATATTTTATTTGATTGTTGCATTTTAATCTATAGAGCTATTTACATTTACTATTTGCTGTAATGATTTTATTTATTTGTTTATTGTATGAATAGATTGCAATTTTGGGATTGATGACAATTGCTAATGCGCAATTCAAGTATCCTCAATACAATCCTGACTATTATGGCCGACGCTACGCAATATTGCGACAAACTCAAAATCAAGATATTGATGGCTCATATGCATACAGGTAAATGAAAAAAAAAAAAAAAATAAAATAAAACAATAAATTATTGCACCATTAATATATAAAACAACAGTTTACACTAACCATTCCAATACATCAATATCCGGATATGAAATAATAAATAAATAATTCATACCATAATAATTTTTTTTAATCAACACAAAAAAAAATCTCATTAAATACACGACAAAAAAAACTCTTTTCCATCTTTGAATATATTTTGAATTCTCACAAATAAGTTCCCGCGTATTCTTATTCAATAAAACAAACAACAATGCCCCGACGTCGAACTTAAATGATAAACAATTTTATTCCCGCATCAACAATAATAGTCTGAAAAGAAAAAAAAAATCTTGATTTTATTTTTCCTTCATGCTTTAAACACACGCACAAATTCATATAATTAAATATATACATTACAATTTAATTATCGTTGGTTTTAGCTACTGGTTTACAAGTAATGATACTCAATAAATAACACAAGTCGTGACAAATTGTCGTGTATAATGCATATATAGAAGTAGATAGTTGTATAGGTGTGAAATGTGCGCTGTTATACGTGTTTAGTCACTTGTCTATTTGTCGTATATACAAACGTAGTGATAAATGAACTATCCAATTGCACGCTTACAATGATTTATTAACTGGCGATTGTCTATAGCATGTTGCATCCTCCACACATGTTATTCTCATCACACACATCAACACTCACACATGCACACACACACAAATATGAATAAATGTCTTGCTTTACAATTGCACGATTGAAATAAATGTTATAATAACTAGAAAAAGAGTGAGGGGAAAAAAAAAGGCAAATAATGAAACACAATAATAAATTATTTTTATTTTCTTACCATTTCATCATAATGATAAATTTCATTTTCCATTGAAGAATTTTATTCTCAACAAATATAAATATATATTTGAATGCAATTAAAAATGGAAATAACACTGCTGACGCGAATTAATTTTTATAAAGTAGTCGCGAGTGTTGAATGTACCATTTTAAAATTGTTATAATGCCAAAAAAAGAAAAAAAAATATCGTTATGATAATAATAGTTATTATGATAATAATGAAGACAAAGTCAAGATAAATGAATAAATAAATTTTGTAGAGTATCGCGCACGCTTAACAATTCCAACAGACGACCATAAATGTATATGAAGGATAATTAGCGTTGATATTAATCACAATATGCACACATATTAATGTAAAATCACAAACAACAACACACCATCGAAACTAAATTTACAATTGCACAATAATGATAATTAACCAACGTACAACTTCATATATATATACATATGTTCATATCTCCGTATATACACATATCCGTCTACATTCATAATCTACCTTTCTACACAACAGGTATATTAGAAAAAAAAAAGAAGAAAAAAAATTCAATTACAAAATTTATTTATTTTTTCCATTAGATTCGATAATTATTTGGAATTACAAAAATGAAAATGGAATTTGTCAGTATTTAAATGAAAAATGTCAACGTCATTTATTTGATTAATATTTTCCTTTTTTGTGTAATAGAAAGTATACTTTCATTAGATTTCATATGCATATGGATAGTGAATACTTTTCCATTTAGTATATCATCAAAGACCAATATGTACCGATATAAAATTTATGGAAATTTATTTATTTTTTTTTCATGTTGTATATATATATATATATAGTTACGACACGGAGAATGGTATATCAGTAGCAGAGCAAGGAATACCGAAAAATGTTGGTGTTGGTGGACAAGCGGAAGCAGTACGTGGTCAATACAGCTATACAGCGCCCGACGGTACACCAATACTTGTAACATATACCGCTGATGAGAATGGCTTTCAAGCGAGTGGTGCTCATCTGCCAACGCCACCGCCAATACCCATTGCAATTCAACGAGCCTTGGCCCACAATGCCGCCCATCCTGAGGAAGAGGAGCCATACAATCGACGATACTACGGTCAGACCAAGTAAAAATTATCGCGACATGATCAAAAAGTAAAAAAAAAATAAAAAATAAAACGAAGATGAAATAATTGGAAAAGAAAAAATGCACGAATAACAATAACGACGACATTATCAACAAAAACCGACATGATAATAAAAATATTACGATATTCTTATGCATTAATAGAGTGATAAGAAAGAAGAAAAAAAAATGATACGAATAATAATTACATGGAATTAACAGAGTGGGTTGTACCATATATATAATTTTATTTTGATTACATCAATGGTTTAATTGTAAAATTAATTGAATGTTAAAACCCGGAATTGAAATAGCACACGAGAATTTAAAATACCGATAGATGTCGTTTTCTTTTTCCTTTTTTTTCTTTCATGTCTTTGCATTGATTTAGTGTAGATTAATAATACAAAAATGATAACGAGGTTTCTTTATATCGCTGTGGATTATGAATTAAATCTGATTTGTGGTTTCGATGCTCTGCACTGCTCTACTCCGCTTGTATATTAATATATATAGATACATATATCCATACATATATACAGATATGAACTATGTATAACTCAAGAAAGACTACCTACCTATACATATGCAATATAATCCCATTTAATAATCAATGCGCGCATTTATACAATACAAAATTATTTGAATATGAAAAAATATAATTGTCTTTGAATTATTATTGAAAGAAGGAGGAAGTGAATATATACATATATATATATTTACAATGAGGAAATGCGGAAGTTGCTTACATATATTATACTCAAATAGATTTTCTAATAAAATTACTAATTTAATCATCGGCATTTTTTGTTTTTAATTTTCCATGTAATTATAATTGAATGAAGTAAGATGGAAGTAAATTAAAAATTGTATTAAAATAAATAATAAAAAATGGCAATGTGCATTTATATATTATACTTTGTACTGAAATTTCTTGAAATATATTGAAATTATGAATTAAATATAATTCTAATTATCGCCATTGAATTCGCTATAATGTGATATATCCATGAGAATTCGAATTTCATCTCAACTTGTCCCTAATTAATCTCGTATTTATGATAAAATTGTCATCTTATATAAATAATGAATTCACAAAAGTCACGTTATCTGATTGCCATTTATATTTTCACAATTTATTTTTTTTTCTTGACAAAATTGGTGCCGAATATATAAATATAAATATAAACATATATATATATATATATATATTTATTATCGATTTCTCAACTACATATGATAATTAAATTCAAGTGTAAATGTGGTTTGCAACGCGATACCAAACTCTGACACAAGTATACACAGTATCATTATTCGCAATATGTTTTGTGCCAAGAATAAATATCATAGATAATAAACTGCATGAATATACGTTCGATTCGATCTATAACCTAACCTATAACCTAACAATTATAATTGCAATTCTCTCTTCTGGTAAAACAATGTTACAACAATATACACACAATACCAATAATTATAATTCATATGTATATAAAATACTACAATATATGTATGTGTCGCAGTGAAATAGTGAAATGAATAATTTGATCAAATCCCCCCGGTGATTTGATTAAATTACACAAGATTCTTTCCAATTTTTCGTTGTAATTCGGTTAAATCACCAGGGGTTTCATCAAATTATAGATTTCGCTATTTTACCGCAACATATATACAAAATAAAAAAAAACATCAGACACTTTTCCATACTAACACAATGATATATACATATATATATATATTTAATTCATACAAGTGTAAATATTTCAAGTTTTAATTCATGAACGTTCAAATAAATGCCATCAAAGAGAGGGAAGATTCACGAATGTTAATGGGTAATCGTAATATCGCGCCAAAGGTGAGTCGGTGAAAGCAAATTCATATATATATATGTATATATAAATTCCCTCTAATACTAAATATACACATATTTATACATAGTGTTGTGTAATATCCTATAGACTGCGACCGGGGAATCCCGCACTTATATGCGCGTATTATCGACTCACATGCACCAACTAATTTTCCATGCAATCCTCTCATAAATCGCCTTATCGCACGAATAGATAATGAAGCGATCTGACATTGCCACTGCACACAATTTTCATTCAACTATATTATTGCATCCATGATGTTTCGTATATCTATATGCACAGAGTGTATGAATATATATATGTACATATAGTAACATATTGCGTCAGATATACAATTGAAATATGAGATCATATCAAAGTTCCATTATTTTTTTTTTTTCTTTTACTTCACACCCGATGTGAATGAAAGATGGTCGGTATAAGTGCATAGATGCTTGGCATCATCAATGGCACATGATGAAATGAAAAAAAAAAGAATTGGATGAAGAACAATTTTTCTATACAAATTTTGTCATAAATGGGTTTATATGATGCATGAAAAAAATAACATTTTTGTTTGCATACAATTGAACACGGATGTTCTGTTTATTCTTCATTTTTTTATTCTTTTAATCGTCATGCACGAATCACGACATATGTTGGTCAAGGCGGTGAATGAGAGAAAAAAAAATGGTGTCTAATGAAGAACAAGCGAAAGGTATATGGTGTGTGGTTGAAAATCTTTTGGACTTCTTGTGTTGATTTACCAATCAAACGCGAAAATGAACGAACATCATCATAATAATAAAAAAAAGAAAAAAAGAGAAGGAAGAAGAAGTATTGCAAACAAATATGTAAATATTCATTTTCATTTGTGGATTGAATAGAGTTGCACAAAGTGGTGAACGCCTTCTTCTATTGGTACTTATCTTAAAATCTATAAACAGATGAATATCCCCATCATTTGTTGTATTCACAATTGAATGCATCTGCGTAGGTTGATGATCGCAGACCAACTTGACATGCAGGATAAATTATTGATTCTAGCCTGTCTTATTATCTTTTATTATCAAACGTATATATATATATATACATTTATTTTGCATCATACGACCAATAACGAAAGTAAGTTTTTTTATCATGCATTTTAACCGAAATAAAAGAGATGAAAAGAGCGGAATAAAAGAAATGCAAAAATGAAATAATAGAGCTATGAATTACTCAACTATGCAACCATGACGATCGTCACGTTGCGTTAACGCTGCTTACTCCCTGTATATGTATACATAATGCAATATTTCAGATAGTACGCATACCTCATGTCAGCATTAGACCATGAACTCGTCCATAACCTTGAAACACATGAAAATTTAACATATAAATTCACATAATAAAAGCGCATAAATCAAAAAATATTTATATACATATACATATATATATGCAAGATGTTTTTTTTGTATATTTATTGCGCAACTTTAGAAGAAAGAAAAAAATTACGTGAAATATTTAGAAA
>CAJUYH010000877.1:91197-136037 GCA_910591685.1 Galerucella tenella | reverse complement strand
GATGCTAGTAGAAAAAATAGTGTACCTAACACGTGCGTAAAGTGGCTGTTCCGCACGCGATTGCTGGCCGAACTCGCTAAAGCGTCGTTCGGCCATCTGCAATAGCGTGCGGAAAAGTATCACTTTCCGCACTAGTTAGGTAAACTACTATTTTTTATTGGTGAACCATTTTATCTATTTATTGCACGCCTCAGCGTGTTTAAGCCGAACTTTTTAGCACGCGCGTGTTTTAAAGTTACCGTGGCAACATCAACAACTCGAGAAACGAAGTCTAAATCTATGGTCTAAATCATGTCTAAATGTCAATTTTTTTATTATTGATCTGACAGGAGTAGTTTGTAACGTCAAAACTTCTATTCGAACAATATTTAACAATGTCAAATTTATAAATTAAAATGGAAAGTGCCGTTGGTATTGTTTGAAATATTAATATTTCCATTTTTCAAATATTAGGAAATGGTATTTAAATTAATACTATTGACATTCACAGAACTCAATAAGGTTGAACTTCCATCAAAATACAAATTAGTTTATGTTTTTCTCATTTCCATGACAACGCAAGGTGTACATCATATACGTCACGAATTCAACCATTTGACATTTAGTTGACGTTTCCATCTATGATTTCCATTTCTTGTTGTTGTAGTAGTTATAGACCGGTATTTATAATTTCAAAGTGCACCAATAAAAAAAAATATCGTAAAGTATTCGTGGATAACTGGTCTTTAAAACACTTGCTCTAATTCGAGCACTCCGGCTTCGCCGTCGTGCTCCAAAAATCGCGCGTGTTTTAAAGACCTTAATATCCACTTATACTTTAATATACTATTAAAAATTCTCTTAGTTCATAACATTACTAACTTCTTTTCAATTAGCTTTTTATTATTGTTCATTAATTTCGATCTTAAGAGGGGCCTCCTGACAGGTATACAAACCTCAAAAAATAAACAAAAATCTAGCTATTTTTGAGTTCAAAATATTTACGATAGATGTCGCTAGTGGTATTAAATCAGCTTTAATTTAATTGACCATTCAAACAAACCCCTCTTCGGGTCAGCTGTTTCGATTAGAGATAATATATACAAAGTTTCGATGTTTTGGTTTCAAATACAATTTCTGCCAGCAGATATTTTCATTTATTTTCAATTTCAATAAGTATATTATGATTTTATTTATTTACCAGCTAGTATGTTCATTTTACCTAATTTTCTTTTCGTCTTTGTTTCTGTACTTATAGGTTAATTTTGAAATTAAAATAGTATATAAATCATTATCGTCGGCTCTCTATATTTTGAAGTTTTATACCTAACAACAGATATGGATGCTGATAATTTGGAAGTGTCTTTACCACAACAAAAAAGTGGTGAAGAACCTGGGATAATATACCTACCTATCATCGGATTAATATGAACAGAACTTTGGCTGTGGAGTCCAACTTATATTACAATATTGAAAATGAAATAGGAAAGGTAAATACAATTTTAAACACAAATAGATAAAACATGTAAAATTTTTGCTATGTAACATATGAGATTATCATGTTCAAAATTGTTTTAGGAATGGGAAGCCTCTCTTGTAAGATCCATGGAAAGGGCTGGTATGGAAGAAAAAGAGAGGGCTACAGAAAATAGACAACTTTGTTTAGATGGCACACCTTGCATCACAGTCTATGTGGATGGTTCTTGGAGTAAACGATCCTATGGCACAAACTATAATGCTCTATCTGGCATGGTAGCTATAATTGGAAAATATACGGGCCAAGTACTATTTATAGCAGTAAGAAATAAGTTTTGTGTTATATGTGCCAGAGCTTCCAAAGGCAATGTAGTTGTAAAAAAACACATCTGCTACAAACATTGGGATGAATCCGCTCCTGCAATGGAAGCTGATATGATTGTGGAAGGATTTAACTGCAGTTAAAAAATGCATGGTGTTAGGTATACTAAATTTATAGCAGAAGGTGACTCCAGTGTATACAAGAATATTATAGTATGTATAAATCACGTCTTGAGAAATTATGGAAAACGCCTCAGGGATATCAAAAAAGGATACCAGTATTACACTAGCAGGAAGAAAATTAATTACTATGAAAAAAATTGAAGTTTTGATGAAACGAGCAAAAACTTCAATATATGAACATGCCAAACAAGAATTTCCAAACATTGATCGCTTGAAACAAGATTTAAGAAATGGGCTACACCACGTATTTGGGTCCTGCGGTCCTGGTACGTGCAATTCAATTGGAGACATTACAGACAATATGATTCCACAGTTGCAGTCAACATCTATATTCAATCACCTGAATGGTAAATACAAATGGCAGATACAAAAGATATAGGTACTTACTAATTTAAAAATATACTGGTGGCTATCTTCCTGTAGATGTGTACTTGTGTATATCAAATTTGTAATATGGCTTCCAAGATAAAATTGATTATTCATATATTTTTGCTGAATTATTTATTGATAGAAAATTTTTAAATAATATTTTTTCAGTTTTTATAACTACATGGATCAAGACTTCAATATGTCAATAGAGGTCATCACCCCTTTGTGAGTATAGGATTGTAAAAAATCAATATTTTTGTTAACTTTTTCTTTTTTTTTTTGTTCTGAGGAGAAATGGAAGAGAAAAATAGAAGATGTTCTTCAGCTGCCATGTATTTTAATAAATATGAAGACAGATACCTTGAATTGGTAATAATAATTTAGTTTATATGTTTATAAAATATCTTTGATTCATTTATTTTCAATAAAAGCATGAATTGATTTTTGCCGAGTTTTTTTTAATAAAAGGGTGAATAAATAAATGCATGTTTATTGCTATAATAAACATTATTATAGTAGATTGAGAGGGGTCAGTTGAAAATCAGACATACTGTATTATAATAAATATAAAAACTACCTACTAACTCACATTGTACTTCAAATTTGTAATACTCGTATTCAATGGCATATAACTTGGCATATAACCTATTTGAGGAAATTATTTTATCTTATTTTGAAATAGCCTTTCCAGAAAAGTTAGTTACAAGAAATCACAGTACTAAAAATAAAAAATCTAACAACTATAAGTTAAGTACAGAGTTAATGGAATTAAAAAATAATGTATCATTATATAATACTTTGGCTAAGCACGATCGACGATATGTTGAAATTAGTAAAATACTAAATAAAACATATAAGGTTAGGTTGGAACAGGCCTCTAGGGAGTACTATGATAATCGAATTTTGAGCTCGGAAAATAAAACTAAAGCAACCTGGAAATTAATAAAGGAATTGCAGAAAAAAACTAATAAAACAAATAGTCAACTTATATTATATGATCAAGGTAACCAGATAAGTGACTCAGATTTGGCAAATAAATTTAATATTAATTTTACTAAACCCCCGTTAGATAGATTACTTCATGACATAGAATTTTTAAATAAAAATATTGCGTCTAATAATAAAACATTTTATATGGCCCCTGTTACAGAGGAGAATGTATTTGAACTAATACTGTCCTTAAAAAATACTGCCGCAGGGGGAATGGATGGGTTAAATAACAAATTAATTAAAAAATGTGCAGTTTTACTGACAAAACCTTTGACATTCTTACTGAATTTGTCAACTGAAAAAGGCATTTTTCCGCATAAATTAAAACTAGCTAGAGTAGTTCCTATTTATAAAAAAGATCCTAATGATATAAACAACTATAGACCAATCAGTATCTTGTCAACTATCTCCAAAGTTTTTGAGTTGAATATTAAAAATCAGTTGTGTAGTTTTTTCACTAAATTTAATCTTTTATCGTCCTCTCAACATGGTTATACTTCCAAAAAGAGTACAGAGACTGCATTAATAGAGTTCCATAATAAAATCGTAAGATCACTAGATAATAAAATGCAAGTAATGGGCTTATTTATTGATTTTTCTAAAGCTTTTGACTGTGTGGATCATAAACTTCTACTTCTTAAACTATCTAGATATGGAGTAAGAGGTGTACCGTTAAGTTTATTAGAGTCATATTTATCAGATAGGAGACAAATTGTTCAAGTGAACAATAGTGTTAGCAGTGAACTAGAAGTTTCACAAGGGGTTCCCCAGGGCTCGATTTTGGGTCCATTTTTATTTTTAGTTTTTGCCAATGACTTAATTACTTCTTTGAACGTTATTCCGGGAATAAACTCAACTTGTTATGCTGATGACAACAATATTTTAATTATTGAAAATAATGCAGATACACTAAAAATATCGACTGAGAGAACATACGATCAAGTTGTAATGTGGTCGGAAAAAAATAATTTAAAATTAAACACCACTAAAACTACTGTGGTGTTATTTAATAATAATGGTCAATTTTTACAAGACCAGTTGTTTGAAAACACTAGTTTTCCTATTACAACTACGGACAACACTAAGATATTAGGAATAACTATAGACCATGGCATAACTTGGAATGTACATATTGACAACCTCTGTATTAAATTAAGAAAAAGTTGCTATAGTCTTAGATTTCTTGCCAACTATTGTAGTGAAAGCACACTTTTAACACTTTATCATGCAAATTTTCACTCTCATTTGAAATATGGCATACTTAATTGGGGTACCTGTTCTACCAAGCAAAGAGTTTTTATTATTCAAAAATATGCAATTAGAATTATTGCAAAGCTGCGGATTCGCGATTCATGTAGGGAGTTTTTTAAGAGATTTAGAGTTCTTACACTAGCTGGAGTATATATTTTGGAAGCATGTGCGTATATTCATAAGAATAAGTCAATATACGTTGCCGAGCGTGCTTCTCATAACTATAACACTAGGAATAAGGGTCAATTATTAATACCTAGGCACCGGACGACACTTTTTGAGAAGAATGTAGAGTATCTGGGATGTAAGTTGTATAATACTCTTAGAGGCACCATAAAGAATAGTGGCAATCTACACAATTTTAAGTGTAAAGTAAAAGAATTTTTGTTGGACAAAAATTGCTACACAATAGAAGAGTTTCTAAAATAATATTTTATTTTTGACTAAGACACCAAAAATATGTTGTTTGGTAGATTCTTTTTTTTTATTTACTATTTGTTGAAAATTTATTTTATGTATATGTTTATTGTATATGATTTTATGACCTGTTTCACAATAAGTGTTGTATAATTTCTTTGTACAATATTTTTTTATTTGGTGAAATAAATTTTTTCTATTCTATTCTATTCTATTCTAATGAAATGAAACATTTTTGCTATAATTTACATGAATAATTAAGAAAAGCTAATGGAAAAACAGGCATGTCCGATTATTACAAACTGGAGGAAAACTGAAAAGTATCTTATAATAACATTTGGATACATAACCTGGAAAAATTGAAGATCAAACATAATATTACATTTTCATTGATTGAGGCACATATGAAATGAAAATAAACGGAGCACAAATTAACTCTTCCAGCATGAAAATTATTTTATTTTAACCGCTTACAAATACAAACAAACTATAAACAATAAATAAATAATTCGAAGTATTTTTATGCACACAAAACACATGACAAGACAGCGACATTTCACCGTCGTCATCTGTCATTGAAGTTCCATACAGCACCATCCATCAAGACGGTGGAACAACCGAACTAAAATACTAATGTACTTGCAGAATCTTCCGTGCAACAAATCTCAAAAAATACAATGAATTGAGATTTCATATTTTCAGAATCGATTTCTCTAGGCTTTCTTTTCGGGATAAGGTCTTGGGGTTCAAATTGGTGACCACAAATTGTCAAAACTGTCAAAATCACACCATCACTTGATGGCTTATATCTTTTTTATAACAATCTAAAACTTGACCAAAATACCTCATCCCCAAGACAAAGATCCAAGTTATATTATGTTCGAATTTCAGCTCTCAATTTTACTGCATTCTTTAGATTTGTTGCATATAAAATGACCCAAATTTTGTTGCAAGTCAGGGGTGCCAACTGTTTTGAGCTGTCTAAATTGTGAGGCCCCTCTTAAATATGAAATTATGTCTTCTTATAGTATTATGTGTGATGAACGTTAAATTTTAAAACATGGTATTTTTTGGACACAACAAATGTTATTTAATTTGTATGTCAAGGGATTAAAAGCCATCTAAAGTTTGGCCGCAGGAACTATAAATTTCAGCGGGAATTGTGAATATCAAATTGAGGGAGAATTTCATCTTTTTTAAAAATAAATTGACTTCACCAAAATAACACAAGATGCAGCTGTTTATTAAAAAATATAAATCGTTACTGTTACTATTTTGCAAATCTTGCCAAATATTCTCTTATGTTCAGCTCTGATGCAGGATTACAATTCTAGGTTAAAATATTTCATGATTTAGAATTTAGATGATCTTAAAGAACGCATTTGTGAAGAATGTCGTAGCGTTACACCAGCTATGATTCAGACGGCTTGCACTAGAAAGCTTTTAGCACGTTTTGCAGCTTGCATGGATTCTGCAGGAAATAATTTTGAACACTTGCTGTGTTCGTTTTTTTAATTGCATCAGAGGTGTTTTAGTTGAAATTCATACTTCATGAAATATTGATATTTTTGTTTTTATTAATTGAAAAAATACCGAGTATGCGCTATCGTTGTGTTCCAAATATAATGACACGCAATTTCCAATGAAAATATACAGGGGGTGCCATTTGAAAATAAAAAGTCAGTGGTAGCTACCACAGGGCTGTCAAATGTAAAACATTTTTTTATAAGTCATTAGGAAGGTACTTTAATGCCATTCAATGCAGTTTTTTTATTTAATAATTATCTGGTCAAATAAGCGAGATATTGCCTGAATACGATAACTTGGGACACCCGGTATTTGGAATGATCCAAAACTCAAATCCTTTATTATAAATGAATAGCTTAAATTTATGTTATCATTGTAATTAGGTTTATGCATTGTTCTCACCCTTTCCATAAAATTTTAAAGATTTTAAGAGGAAATAAACGATTTACCTATTTAAGTATGAACTGTAAAAATCCTGGATTACTACTCGTTAAAAAAATGGTAATTTATAAACAACAATCAATTATAATCAGTAATCTAAATTGTCAATTATAAACCCAATTAAAAGCGTGTCAATTTACAATTACAGTGATTTTTCAAGATACACTTATGATTAGAAAAGTTTATAACAATATAATATTAGGTGTAAAGATTTTCGATGTACAACAATTATTTCTTGTAGTAAATATCTTCGTATGAAGATGGCTTGTTTGAACATCACAGGAGCCATGAGAACAACACCAACTGCAGCAATGGAACTAATTACTGGTCTGACCCCTCTGGACCTACACGTCAAGGAGGTTGCGTTAATGGCAATGGTACGATTGCGCACGGCTGGTGTAAACCCCGAAGTAGGAATGGGCCAATTGAGGTTGAGCCTATGGAAGGAAGCGCTCACTGCGCTACCTCTCCTGCAGGCAGCCAACGATGCAATTGAACCCAGGTTTTTGTTTAACAAACCCTACAAAATTCAAATAAAACAGAACACAGAGCCAGATGCTGCAAATGCAATACGCATATATACAGATGGTTCAAAAATGAAAGAAGGCTCAGGCTGTGGAGTTTACTCGAGAGCACTGAGCCTCAAGATTAAGTGGGGAATGGGAAACAATACCAGCGTGGTTCAAACAGAACTGGCTGGTATCTCAATTGCCACAAAAGAACTAACCAGAAGAGGAATTTCTGGCAAAACCATAATAATCTGCACTGATAGTAGACAAGCCCTATTAGCCTTGAACAGACAACGTGTTATATCGAGGCTAGTACTAGAGTGCCACCAAGATTTAGCTGACGTCTCGGCAGATAACAACATTATCCTGAGGTGGGTTAAAGGGCACGACAGGAGTAAAGGAAATCGCATTGCTGATTCTTTAGCCAGGGAAGCCGCTGGACTGAAAATTCTAGGACCCAGTGACACCTACGGCCTAACGACTTCGACAATTGCGGAACTAACCAAACGTTACACCCATGCTCAATCCCTTGAGAGATGGGATGGAATCAAAGGATGCAGTTTTGCCAGGATCACCCTGGGCGACCCTCGGAAGCTGGCGCCGAAGAAATATTTGGCGATGACCAGGAAAAACCTACGTTTAACAGTAGGATTTCTGACTGGTCACTGTCAACTAAGTAAACACCTCCATACTATGGGGCTAGTGGACACACCTCTATGCAGGATGTGTGAACAGGAAGATGAAACTGTCAGGCATGTCTTATGCGAGTGTCCGGAGTTATCGTCAATAAGAGAGTGTGTGTTCGGTGAGTCTTGGCCTACACCTGCCGATATAAAGGAGATGTCTCCCAGTGACCTGTCCACCTTCCTGAGAAGGACAGGATGGACAATGACCTAGGAGGACAACTCCTCGGGAGGATGTACAATGGGTCACATGTGGCCTAAGTGCTGTGAGCCTACACACTCACCCTCCCTACTCTACAGATACAGATACAGATACAGATCTTCGTATGAAGATATTACCAGTACTTTGTCAAGATGCTTGGTTAATAAACAATTTATATGGAAAGATTTATTTAATTTCTAAAATGACAAATACATTAACATTCAAAAACGTTTGTGTCATCTGGTGTCTCCCTGACTTGTTTATAGTAAATACAGAGTGATCGACATGTATTTTCCACCATTCGACCATCCTGAACATTATCTATGTTTGTCCTCAAACATAGTCGTTTAATTTGCAAGGCCTTCGTACTTTCCTTTTTGGTCTATTGTTAGAATTTATATTTTCGATGTTAGCAGCATCTTCTGTTTCGTCATCAGATTCGGGTTTCCATTCTTCTCCGCTATCATCAACATCTTCGTCGCTCTCTTCATTTTCATACTCCGCTAATTCAATGATTTCCTGCATCTTCGAAATTTGGTTGGAATCTATAGATACATTCGAATAGTGTAAGCCCAGTAGTTTTATTAACTGCGCCATTCATCTTCCTCTCTACTGAACTCAGAGTTTTGTCCCATTTCTCATCTTTAAAATTCAATGAAGATAGAGTTTTCATTCTATTTTCAGCCATTCCATTCGCTTGCGGGAACTGTGCAGCAATTAGCTTCAATTTTATATCAAATTTCTTACAGTTTGTAAATTCTGTACTTGTGAAAGCTGTTCCTCGATCGCTTACAATCACTGTTAGTGCTCCATACTGATCTATAAAAATTTCTATTTGCCTAATCGTTTCTTCTGAACTTGTACCTCTCAAAGGATATAATTTGACAAATCGTGAGAAAGCACAAAAGATCACGAGTACATACATTTTTCCGATAAAACTTATAGGAAAAGGTCCAAGATGATCAATATGAATTTCAATCATTGGTCTTTCAGGAATTTTTGGTTAACATAGCAGTCCAGCTTTCTTTCCACCCGGAACTTTAGTAAGAAAACACTGAAAACATCCTTGAATATGTCTTCTCACATACTTCCGAATTCCTTTGAACCAGAATTTTCTTGAAATAGCAGATACGGTACGATCTAATGCACAATGACCCGTTAAATCATGGTATTTCACAACCGTTGCTTTCCTCGAATCCTCATAGAATCTGGAATCACATAAAGCCATTCATTTTCTCCGTTAATTTTTTTTCTTTGTATAACCTTCCATTTTCTATTGCATAATTCTTTATCATGTTCTCTTCTTCTTTACTTATGTCTTCTTTCTGTATAATTTCTACAATCTGTTTCAACTTTTCATCATTCTTTTGAATCATCAACACTCTGTCTTTTTCCGTTACAATTACAAACATATTTAATCTATTTTCGTATACTTCTTCGATCATACCTTCTTCGGATGGTTCTTCAACAGGTGCTCTACTCAAGCTATCTACATGAGACATTCTATCACCAGCTCTATGCCTGATTTCGAAATCATACTCAGCCAGAGTAGTGTACCATCTAGCAATTTGTGGTAGAAGAGTTTTTTTTCGCATTCAGAAAGACTAAAGCTTGACAATTACTTACAACTGTAAATTTTATACCCAACAGCATTGGTCTTAGTCTCTCAGCACACCATACTATCGCCAACAACTCCAGTTTGGAAGAATGAAACATCTTCTCAACATCGCTCGTTTTCTTGGATACACAATAGATAAGATGCATTCTACCAACCGTACCTTCTTGTAATAACATTCCTGCGATACCTAAACTAGATGCATCGCAATGAAGTTCCGTTTTGGCCTAGAGCCAAACACATGAGTTTCGAAAACTCAAAAGGGGCATTTACCAAACCAAAACACATTCTTTCAAACTCAGCCGTACCATCGGGATAGATAAAAGCTGTCTTCGATTTTGATTCTTCGTCAAGTGGCATTTGCAAATAACCTGAGATCAAGTCCAATGTACAAAATATTTTACAACCAGCTAACAACTCAAGGCAATCGTCAATATAAAGGCCTGGTTTCGCACGTGCGATGAATGCATGCGTCCGACGCTTGCAGCCGCTGCACGCGTTCATCGCAGGTATTGCTCATATGGTACCACGTGCTTGTGGTTTTACTAGTGCGTCGATATCTAGCGCCTGCGTCTGAATGCAACGTCAAAACGCAACGACTGCTTCGAAGACCAGTCAGACGGCGAGAACGCAGGCGATTGTGCATTTATGAGCCGTCAACATGAATGGTGAAAAATGGATACGGGATGACGAGATGTTATTAATTGAATTAGTATCCTTTCACAAATGCCTTTATGAAAGTAAAAAATATAAAGATCTAATTGTCAAAAATAATGTCTGGAAACAGATAGGCGGAAAAAATAGAAAATAGGCGTGAAATTTGGTTTCATTATCTATGAGATACCTTGAAATTAAATTGTTGAATGTCCCTTCTGCATTTCTGTGCTTGTACATGTTATGATGGGGTTTTCTTTGAATTAACAACGGAATGATCGCTTCATCATCTTCTTCAAATAGAAGGGCTAACACAAAATCCATGATGATTTCACGAACTGAACTGCGAAGTGCTGACTGTAACATCTAGACGCACAAGCAAAACCACTCAAACGCATGCGATAGACGCTTCAGCGGCTGCAAGCGTCGGACGCATGCATTCATCGCACGTGCGAAACCAGGCCTTAAGGAATTGGAAAGGTCCTTAACTCGGTTTGAGCATTCAATCTTCGAAAATCTACAACGAGTCTCTTCTCTCCAGACGCTTTCGGTACAAGAAATGCTGGCGATGCATATGATGAGTTCGTATCACGTACTAACCAAACTCACGCCAATCGTCAACAGTTTCTTTTATAGTTTGTCTATTTTCCAAATTACAACGATAAGCTTTTCCCCTAACGGGTTTGTTGTTGTCTTTTATATTCACTTCACAAGCCTGTGCAGCCTAATTCAGACAAATGCATCGCAAAACATCCACGAAATTCATTCAACAAATCCAAAAGTCTGTTTTTGTCTTCTTCGGGTACTTCTTCATCGAAATTTATCATGTCTAGAGTAATAGTGACTCGCTTATGATCAATAAAAGTTTTGCTGTCAGTTTCATCTTCGCAATTACTTCGAATTTCACCGAAACGATCTCCTGCTTTCAAACTTATATTTTGATTCGTCATTACTGCTAGACTTCCAACTTGAATATCAACAAAATTCAACGTATTTCTTTTAAAATTTACATCAGTTTGTATCAAAACTTCAGTTTTTCGTTGAGTTTCTTTCCATTTCATGTTCCTGAATGGATCTTCATATTTGTAGCCAAAATGTAGTTGTTCGCCAATTTTAACATAGGCAATCAAAGGTAATTCGGTAAAAGTTCTTCCGATTACTAAGTCCATTGGTTGAGAACTATTGGAAACAACCAAAGCTTCAATTTTCTCCTCAACGTCATCCAATGTTGATACAAACTTCGTGATTTTCTTACTCTTCACGCTCTGGCCTCCAAAACCAAATAAATTTTGATCAGTTGGTTTGCATGGTAGATTGTGAGCTGATATTACTTTTTCTTTTATTGTACAAACTGCACTACCTGGATCTACAAATCCCGTTATATTTAGATGATGATCAATCTTTACTGATCTAATAAATTTTTGGATATTAGATTAGATTGTGCATTACTTGAACTTCTTTCTTGTGAAACGTTAGCAGCAACTGAAGATTCATTTGTATTTTGTGGACAATTTCTTTTTATATGTCCTCTTCCTTTTACATTTGTAGCAAATCAGTCTAGATTTTTTATCCTTTCCGTGAACTTCCCTTGTATAATTAACATTTTCTGTTTCAATACTAGTACTTTCTGTAGAATCTTTACTAGCTTTATCAGAAACATCAAAATAATTCTTATTTCTGTTCCAAAAATTACGATGTGCTTGATATTTATTGTGGTTATCAAAATTAGCTTTATTGTTGATTTTCTCGAATTTCACATTATCGTGTAATAATTCATCGGTATCTGTTGAATTTTTAGCCATCAAACCAGAAATAATATTTTTATTTTGTAATCCTACAATTACTTGCTCCTTGATTTCATCAAAATCATATCCTAAACTTCTGCAAAGCGAAACCTTATCTTGAAAATAAGAATACACCGATTCTGTTTTATCTTGAATTCGTTCCTTCATCCTTTCCCATATATCATCCTTACTCAGTTTAAAATCATAAGTTTTCTTAAAACTTGTTTTAAAATCTTCAAATGTCCTAATTCTAGGAGTCCTTTCAATTTCAGTGAAATTATAATGTTTTACTATACCATTATGTCATAGAAATTGTATTGATTTCATTTTAAAATTTGTATAATGTCGAAGTATTTACTTTAACGCACCGGAAGTGGAAAACATGTAGTGGGCAACAAGTTTATTACCCGAAAAAATGCAGACTCATATAAAACTATTTTATTAATTTAAGTAAATATTAAATAAAGCTTAAATATTGACAATAATGAAACATTGAAATATTTCTATTGATAATACACTAATTCGTTAAATAACTATTGTGATTAAACTATAATTTAAATAACGAATACAAATTAACAGTCACAACTTATTTAATGCAATCACCAAATTATCTTAATGTTATGAATGAAACTAACTATTTCTAATTAAAACCACTATTTAATGAAATAATTATGGAAATTCTAAGTTAATCATTTTCGATATTGGCATATATGACAGTATGAATGACAGGTATGCAACCAGACATACTATAATCAAATGCAGTCTTATCATGCGAGTCATACGATTCAACAAAGACATACCCACCGTTTTTGTTTTCTTCTATTGCGTTTAATCATAACTTCCAAATAAAATCCGTAAGATGAATAAGACAGACTTATGCAATTTTGACGGGAGGAAAAAGAATATGTATTTAATTTTCAGCGATTCTAAAAAGTCTTACACCAGCGAAGTTTTTATTTAAATGTCAGTTCTGTGACTTTGACAATTCAAAGTGACAATATGAATAATAAGAAGCAATTTTCCGGTATTTTGCATCCTCAAACAAACAAAAATGGTACTTAATCTCATAAATTATTTCGAGAATGAATGAAAAAGTGGAAATTCGTCAACCAGTGTGCAGGAAACATCAACCATCATAATTTTCTCCGGGTATATTTGTAATCTCACATTTTGGTAACCTCTGTGTCTTCTGATTTGATACATATGGTTAGTGAACTTTGAATCCGCACGATAAGAGCGCTTTTGACTATACCCGATGTTTAATATTTCGGCTAAACCAAATAGTGATGGACTTAATATACAGGGTGTTTCAAAATAAGGCAACTCCTTCTCTAGGATAAATTTGGAAAAATGAAAAATAATTGTGGTTTGCTTTGGAGAAAATAAAGTATACACATTTTTTATGATTTTGCCGAAACTTCTGGCAACATTGTACTGAAATTTCGTACGAATATGTTTTTGAAGCTGATATTATATCCGATGAATTTGTTTTTATATTTGAATCTCATAGAGTGCGCTAGTTACACGGTTCTTACTATTGAACATATAGCAGATGAACTAGCAAAGAGGGGGACTGAAATACCTTTCTGGGGGCCTGAACCCTTTTGCGGAATCAGCCCCAATGTAATATTGGAACAAATAAGTAAAGCCGAGAAAAAGAGGAGATCTGACCATTGGAAAGATCTAGTAGGGCTTATACAATCAAAGACTCTTCTGGGTGACTACAAACTGCTGAGATCAAAAGAATGCATTTAAGTCAAAGTAAAACTGCGCTAAGAGTTTTAACAGGGACCCTAACGGAACATTGTCGCCTGAATGGACACATGAAAAAGCTCAAAATAGTGGAGGAAGAAGAATGCAGATTTTGTGGAATGGAAGAAGAAACCTCCATCCACATACTTTCCAACTGCACAGCACTCCAGAATCCTAGAGCACAGCACCTAGGAGATTACTGGATAGAAGAGGAACATTTGCCTAAGTTGAAGCCTGCAGACATCCTAAAATTCCTCCGGGAAATAGGAATAAAGGAACTACTAGTTTCTGAGACTCTTCTCAGAAAGGGGCACAATAGATCTCTTAGGTCTCAGTGAATTTCACCCCAAAATACACACACACACTATTGAACATAACTTTTTAAAGAATAAATTTATCAATCCAAATTTCAAGTGAACTTAAACATTATTCAATTTTACACCAAAAGGGTACTCTTGGTAAAACTCGATACTGTGTACGGTTTTCGGAATATTTTGATTTGAAAATTATGAAGTAATAACCGATGCTGGTATAAAGTAATGATAAAGTTATTAATTAATATTATTACTACATCGTTCAAAATAGGATGCAGAAATACCTTTGGTATTGGCAATGTGTCATACGTCTTTTTCTACTCTCCCCTCTCCCACTGACAGTTCTCGCCAGGTCTGTACTTTGTTGTTTACGATCAATTATTATTTATGAGAAGTGGATATTAATCTTATTGTTATATTTATTCAAATAAAACACAAATATGCCTATACCTAACCAAATCATTTAAAACTATCGTGTTCAACTGTGGCAGATATCGTAGAGAAATTTGAATGTAAATCAATTATGAATACTTTATTAACAAAATGGTGTTGTGTAGTACACAAAAAATATGTTAATGGTGTTTACAATAGTTTTGAAACTACAGTTGTCATATCATTTGAAATATAATTACTATTCACTCATTCTATAGCTTATTTCTTAATATCTGACAGCACAGTAGCCTCATTAAATATTCAAATAGACATTTATCTTTTACAGAGTGATCCTAAGAATTTTACAAGTAAATACTAAAATTCTAATGCAAAACAAGTAGGTGTCTGTATTGGTTATCTATACATCCCTATTTCAGCTCAAAATAAACTATGGTAATAAAACTGAACAATGCCAGGTAAACGATAAATATTGCGGCAGTGGCGGAGATTATGATATTAGTTAATTATTTTTATTTTATTTTTTATTATTTGGAATTAATTAGACCATTTGTGTAAAATACTCTTCAAAAACATCTGCAGTCATTTCTTCATGATAGTCTTTGGTTGATGTTGACTGAAACTCCAGTAAACCACCTTCAAAGAACCCTTGATTGCATCCAATATGCGTTATTATTAGTCGGCGACCTTTACCGATAGGAGTTTTCAGTCCAGTATATAAACCTTCTATGAAAGCTTGACGACTGGTTTTAATACTTTTGTCCTGCCATATTTTTTTCACTGAATGTCCTTCATTGAGCCATGTCTCATCTAGATAATAGATTTGTCTTCCCTCCTGTCTGTATTTTCGGATATCTCGTAAATACTGTCATCTCCAACATATTATTTGCTCGTTGTCGATTAGCACTGATTTGCGACTTTGCTTCTCCCAAGTAAAATTTAATTTGTGTAATATTTTCCACAAAGTTTTTCGCCCTATGTCAGGCAAATTCTCGTCCTCCTTTACCATTCTTAGAATTATGTCGAGGGTTGGGATCTCTTTTTTAAAATATAATTCGTGTACTTTTCGTCTTATTGTATTTTGCATATGTTCATCAAGGTCAAGTGGTTTTCTTCCAGTTGACTTTTTAGATGAAGATATATTTCCATTTTTCCTCTCCCTTAGAAGCCTGTAAATAGTAGATTCACTAACTCCTGTCATATTGGAACATGTTGAAACTATATTTCTAACTGTAGCAGCCGGCATTTGATGTACAACAGCATCATGCACATTTAACACTAGTCTTCGTTTGTAAGCTAAGCACGCTCTTACACTTTACTGGGGTGAAACTTGAAGACATTTTTCACAACACAGTTGACACTTATGGAACGTAAGCGACTCTAAGCAAAACAAATTATACAAATTTGGGCGAGACCAAGTTTCACCGTATATACCTGCAAAATTTCTAAGTAGTCATTAGGACAATCCCTAGTAGGACCCTATTGTAATGTTTCTTGGAAATTATCAAGTTGTTTTAACTAACCGAATTTAGATTCATATTACCTTTATATATCAGATCGGGTATAAAATTAAATAGTAAATAAATTCCTTAGATGATCGGTGACGCTTATGGTTTACTATCTGACTAGCATCTGTGACCTTTTCGCGTGCTGTCAGACAATAAGAAACAGACTATAGATACACGGTAAAACATCAGCATTTTGAAAGTTCTCAAGTATTTCAGTTAGAAAAAGAAGCTGGTAATTATTAATTACATAGCCTTTTGAATTTGGCTGAATACGATCCTGATGATTTTATTAATAAAATTTAAGGTTAGCTTTATGTCGAAATAGCAAATAAACTAAACGACATACCGAAAACGTCACAAACGACGACGCACAACAAGAAGGCTATTGAATGTACTATATCTGTAGCTTGCGTTTGACAGTAGAATTTTGGAACACCCTTTTTCTTTTTATTGTACATGTGGAATCATGAGACTCTACACTTAAAGTAAGGTTAAGAGGTTTACCTTTAAACAATGATTGTACCGAATTATAGTATTCCTTACCGTATTGGGAGCACATTTCTTCAAATAATTTAAAATTAAGTCAAGTAACTAACTAACTGTTTGGTAAACACTCATTAACAAAACTAATTATTTAAATAGAATTTCACATAATAATATGTAGGCTATTCGAATTGAGCGATTTAGGTTTATTTTCGATAAAAATGTCTTTATCAAGTATCGGTTAAGGAGGCGTAAACTGTAATATGATAATTACTACAAAAATTTCACTCGTTAACGATAGTGAGTATCAATAAAACGAAAACGTGCAGATGATGACAAATTTATGTGTTTGAATCGACAAATTTCTCGGGAAATATTTTTCAATTCAATTATGAGTTTTCTTCTATTGGAAAATAAGAAAAGATCAGCTTGAGAAAATAATGTCATTGTTTATTTGGCACCTATACGAGTTACGGCCCTTTGCAGACCAGCTAGCTAAAGAAGGCTATAAAGGAGCCTTCACAGAGCCGGAACCGTTTTGTGGAATCCCAAAGGATTACATAAGAGGGGAAATTGGGAACTGGCTAGTTAAGTTACACCAATTCAAATGGAGGCTGACACAAGGAGACCTCTCCATAGGTACTACGAGTCTACTGAATAAGTTAGCCAGGAACTCTCGTCCAGGCTGTTTAAGTGAAATTTGAAGACAGTTACCGACCTGGTGACTGGGCACTGTCCCCTGAGGAAGCATCTGCACAGAATGGACAGTTAGTGAACCTATGTGCAGAAAATGTGAACTCTAGGAACACCTAATCACATACTCTACTTCTGTGAGAACTTACAAGGACTCAGACGGAAGTACTTTGGAGTGGAAATAACACAACCATCACAACTACTGAAGATCCCCTCTACATAAACTGGTGGCCTATATAGAAGACACGAAGCTTCTGGAATGGAAGTAGGTAGATAACATGGGTAATGGTACAAAGATTCAGTTCAAGTTCCTGGGCTGTTGAGCACAACCCAAGCGTATGAATGAATGAATGGCTCTGGGAGCTAAATTATTGGTCTTAGAGGATTCGGCATGAGAACATTTGATCAGAAAGTCTAATACCAATAACCAGTCCCGGACTGAGACCTGAAGCGGCACACGGCTAATGAAGATTTGGAGGTCCCCTATTTCTCAAATAATGTATACCCATTCTACAGGGATATTCATTATAAATGCCCCTGCACTTACCATAGTTATTATTGCATAAACAAAAAATTTTCGAAATAAAAGTTGTTTGGTTATAAACTAATTTTTTTTTCTCAGGAGCCGTCCCTTCGCCGGTACCACCTCTGCCTCCTGGGCTTATTGTGGATACTCCTAGTGTTCTGACTACAACCTATCCAGCCAATCCGTTCCCTGTATTAGCTCATACAGGTTCTTTTCTGGTTGGTTGTAGAAGTCTTCTGGAGTCATTTGGGTTCTGCCATACAGTTTCAGCCTTCTGTGGTCCAGCGACTCACAGTTGCATAGTATAATAATATGCAGAGCTGTTTCGGTATCCTTTTTGCATCTTCTGCCCGCTCCGGTGCCGAGTTCATTTTTTGATCCGTCTACTAAGTGGTGGTGCGTTCTCTTCCTCAAGCTCCTTTCGATCTTTGATGACAATCTCGAAGTTCTTGCGAAAGATATATTTGGTGGTCATGTGGTCTGTTGGCATTTTGAAAATGTCATCATCCACATGCCTTATCTCTGTGTGTCCTCTCCCATGTGCCACGTCATGGTCTGATGCTTATTCCAGTCGGGTTAGTGCTGCCCTTGCTTCGCACATCATGACACAATGTAGCGGAGGAAGGTCTAGCATTGTCTCCAGCGCCGCTGTAGGAGTAGTCCTCATTGCCCCTGTAATGCCAATGCATGCAAGTCTTTGGACCTTGCTTAGTTTTAGCATAGCAGAGGATTGTCTGATCTTTGGCCACCATACAGAGATGCATATGTGATCCTGGGAATGACAACCATTTTGTACAGCTATAAACTAATTTTATTACAACATCAACAAAAGTACAGTGGCGTGCCTAGTTTGGGGGACACAACAAAATTATTCGTTTTCTTAAATAGAAAATTTCAAATAATAAATAACGAATATAACAAAGATAACTTCACAACTATAAATAAATAATAGCTTATAAAAGTTGTTCGAAAAGTCCATTATTTTCAATATATAATTGAAAACGTCTAATTATATTTTGAATTGCATCAGAAATGGCTCGATTGTTTACATTTAAATTATCTATTTCTAATTGAATTCGGTCTTTAATGATTTGAATACCTACAGTCATTATTATTATTTATTGTGTCTTTTAAAAACCCCCCAAAAAATGGGTCCATATGGGATAGATCCGGACTGTTAGGAGGCCATAATATGGTTCCATTTTCCCCATCCACACTTGAAATACATTGTTCAAATGTTCTTTAACAGCGGAGCTGCCCCATCCTGCATCCAAATCATATCCTGAAGTTGAACGACCAAAAAATTCTCTACAAGAATATTTTCAGCTTCAGGAAGAATCCTTTACAGGCAGGTAGATTGAAATCATAAAATATGGGTCCAACAATTTTGTTTCTGTCTTTGATAATATTGACTTTTCAATATTAAATTTATCCATTAATATCTTAAGAACGGTCTACGACAGGGGTATGAAACATCTTTTCAATTCAATATTCAACAATATTTTGTGTGTCCTCTAAACAAAAAAAAAGTAACAACAAACGCGTTTTATTAACAACATTTCCAAAATAAGCTAAAAAAAAGCGCTATCCCAATAAAAACCGTTCCTGGAACGTGCACTTCACTGGATTCCATTTCTAGTGACTATCATATCGTTAGAATGTCATAAAATAAAATATTTTATTTCACATTTTACCAGAGGTGTGATCTACTATGAATGGACCTTAATAAAATTTGACAACAAAGTTTTGTAGTCTTAAACTTCAAAATATTATTGATTGTCTAGTTGTCATATTTTTTCGTTGTGTCAGATAGGGACCAAAAATTTTTTTTTATCAATTTTATTACTAGTTAATCTTGATAACGGTAGCTGGAACGCTACCGAAACGTCGAAATAAAAAATAAAAAACATTATTGTGGTTTGATTCCCAAAAGAATAAGAAAAAAGAATAAGTAATGCCACAAGGAACTTACAGAATATATACACTATACTCTTTTTATTTCAAAATTTCAATGGGACATTTCGAAACAAAACCAATTCAAGGTCAACTCGGAAATAAACAGTCTACTAAAGCTCCGATGTTGCCAAATATAACAAATTAAATGTAGCAATTAAGAAATTGTAGTAATTGATTTTTTTGGAACGTTTATTATGTGGAATGCAGACGTTAATGGAAATGGGATCCTTCTTGAATAAAAAAAAACTCTGAAATAATGTTAACACAGACCAACACAGCAGACAAAATCGGTTTAAATTTCTCAAAATAAATGTATTGAACAGTGTTTTTTCTCGACCTAGGTACTCTACATTAAATTTAAAACACATTCTAATCTATTCCTTCAATTATGAATGGATCATTTTGTGATTATTTTTAATAAGAATATTTAAAACAAATCTATAGTCTATTTCACGAATATTCGGATTATAGTTACTAACAAATACTTAGCTGTGCGCACTTAAAATAATGATATTGTTTATTACAAATAATAATATAACTAATCGACAAAAAGAAATCCCTAATTGAGGTTATCACCAAGGTCATTTTATTATATATGTAATTTCGCCAAGAAACCTTTTCAGGTATAGAATTCAATATGTTACCTGGCCAAAACACACCCCTTTCGGATTATTTAGATTTCTTTCTAGAATTGCGCCTTGCATGCAATAGAAATGGAGCCAAGCCGATAAAATTTTAATTGAATCGAATAGTGTGTGTCATAACTAACTTTGTATTCAAATTATTGTAGAGTAAGATTCCAGAGCGATAAGACATAATAGTTCAGTAAACGAAGGTGTCCAACATGGGCAACTGGTCCAGCAAGAGCAATTTTTTTTCAATTTGCAGGTTATGGTAGGCACATTCAATTCCCAAAATGTCAGGTACCTAACCATTGTGGTAGGGTGGGAAAATGGCTCTAAAATTCCAGCTAATCCGTTTTCCCGCAATATCTGCCGAGATTTGACAACTGGAGAATTTTTGTTCAGACGAAAAATGAAGAGCAGTTTCTTGCCCACAGAAATGATCATTAGCATTTTTTCGAAAAATTAGATATTTTCGAGATAAATGGCCCGAACGCCGACCAAAAATTGAGCTCCAGGCCGGCTTATAGAGAGCACGCTCTGAGGGCATGACGTCCCCAAGTAAATTACTAATTTTTTAATAGCTCGCGTGAAAATCAATATTTTTCAATGAATCAAAGTGTGGGTGAAAGAAGGGATCTGTGGCTACTAAGGCGTGTTTTCATCCACTCAATTCGTGCTCCTGGGTAATTGGAAAACCAGGCCAAAATTCGTCTTTGCTAGATTTTTTAATGCTTCCATGGATTTATTCATATTATTTTTATTAATAGTTATTTCAGCCAATCCTATTGGATGATGGTTCTTTGGGGGGTACTTTATTTATTCCGAAACAATGCTACCAATAATTCGCCCGTATTTTTTTGAATAATGTGTTTTCCAAGAGGCGATTTTTGTGGATTTCTGGAGTTTTCCCGAGCGCTCTTGTTTATCGGGAATTTCTCGATGATTAACTGTCAAACCCGCTCATAATTGATATTGGGAGAAAGGTTAAAATATCCTCTTGCCGATGGTATAATTTTTTTTGGTCCAGACCCCTGGGTTTTCAGGAAAATCGGTGAAATTTCCAGTTTTTTGAGGGAAGACAGCTATTCTTCTGAGTTTTTTTGAGCAGTTTTTTCTCTTTACAGTAAAATTCTTCCCGGTCAAGCATCATACCCGATGAAAGGTCACATTCTGAACTTTCCTTTGATATGTGTATCAAGTATTTTATTTGATGCATTAAAAAGAAATTTGTCTCTAAATTTGTTGTAATGGATGCCTCATTTTATTCTCGCACGCCGCCACGCCACCCATCTATAGTGTGGTCGACGGCGTCTACTATAGTGCGTGTACACGTGGATGCTTTCTGCTGCATTGTTTGTCAACAACTGACAATTTTACATGTAAACACTATCTCTATCTAGAAACCCTAATAAATGTTAGCAAGACCAGGAAAGACAACCACCATTTGTTCCTGGAGAAGGTATCGTCTGTGGAAGTTCATCGCTTGTGTAGGAAGAGGTATTCGGCAATGAAGAATGGGAAAGTTATTTTCGCAATTTTAGCGTCTACTTTCAATCCTTTTCGCACACAATCATTCCTAGGATTGGTCTGTCCAATAAAAGCAGGCCAAGGTCTCAATTTTAAAGAAAGCGATAACTTTTTTGACCCCGAGAGTGGGTAAGAGATCGATCATTTTCATGTTTCTTTTCATGGCCTCAATTATTTCGCAGTTGCGAAAATGCAAGGTGGCGCCATCTACCATAGATGCCTGGAGGCCTAAACATAGAAATTGGTGTATTTTCAGGGTCGCTTGTGCCAGATTTTGGGGTAGAAGCATCAGTTTTTAAGTTTCAGAAAACTGCGAACTTTTCAACCACCATTTTTGCAAAAAATATTGGTGTAACGAAAGAAATTGTGGGGACAATTTTTGTAGGTAATGAACTGCTCTTCATTTTTTGTTCGAACAAAAATTCTCTAGGGATCGTAGTTCGGGAGATATCGGCGGAAAACGGATTTTCGGGATCCATTTTCCGACCCTTCCACAAATTTCAGACACCTGACATTTTGGGGGTTCAATGTACCCACTATTACCTGCAAATTTAAAAAAAAAATTTCCTTGCTGGACCAGATGCCCATGTTGAGGGCATTTTTCGCCTTCATTTATTGGACTATAACTTATTTTCAAATAGATGAAATGTTAGGTTCTCAGTAGCATCCCGTGTGCTTTGAATACCTGTGTGTTTGTGGAGTTAGCCTAAGGGCACCTCACCTGGGCAGGTATCAGGTGAGAAAGGTAACTGAAAATAATAGTTACCTACTTTACTTAAATGTGTATGTCTGATTTTTAAATATGTTTTGTAAAATAATATTCTAGAGTAGTATCATAAGTGTCAGACACTTTCCATGGACCAAAACTTTTGTCAGACGCTTTAAAGCTCCACATAAAATAAATAAACTTTATTTATTTTCACATGTCTGACTTTCAAATATGTTATCAAGGCAACTATTACCAAGTTATATGTGCTCCAACAGATCCGAACTATACTGAATACTATACGTTGTGCATGAAGGGCACATACACATTAGACTGAGACATTGTGAGTTAATATATATAAAAGAAGGGGAACCGAGTTACTATAGACGTCTCACTCGCTCTAAAACACATTCTTAGTGCTCTCGCCCTCATACTTCCGGCTGATAATTTTTATGTTTAGGGGCTGTTCGGTCATTACAATTGGTCTGACTAACGAAATATATCCGGATATAACTTGGTAATAGTTGCCTCATATATAATGGGGGGTTTTGGGGGTTCAAACCACCCCCCCAAAAGAAAATACACTAATTTTTTATTAGCATACTGCCGCAATATTTGAATTACATTTAATACGAATTACGACATACAAATAATATATTTTCCCATCAATATTGGATCTGAAGCTTTAAGAAACTGAATTTCTAAGTACTTATAGTAGTTGCGCCTGCCAAGTGTGAAAAAAGTTTAGTTCAGTTGATATAAGTGTTCCAAGAGTAACTGGAAGACAAATCAACCGCAGTAATGTACCAGGGGACACAGCTGAAGTTTACTATCGGCGGAACATATTTTACCCATTTATCGAACATGTAGTCAACGAAATTGAAGCTCGTTTTAAGCCCCACGACGAAGAAAAAATTTCAGGAATTCAGTTGATTTTACCTGACCGAAAGAACTTAGAAGACTGGCGACTCGGAACAGTGTAACACTGGAGTAGGTACCAGGTCACAAAGGAATCGCTGGCAATGAAAAAGCTGAAGAACTTGCAAGAGCAGGATCGTCAACACTGATGAACGGACCCGAACCATCTGTGGGCATCCCCAGATGCTCCACTAGGTCATGGTAAAAAGGGTGGGTAAAAGAACAACACAAAAAATACTGGAAGAATACACCCAGGCAAACACATGGGAAGAAATTTATGAAAGAACCATCAGAAAAAGTAGCAAAAGAACTGCTCTTTGAGCAGGAACAAACTACGCACTATAATGGGCCTCCTTACGGAACAATTTTCCACAAAGGAGCACCTGAACAAAATAGGACTGTATAACGGAGACCTCACATACAGGAGATGCAAAAAGGACACCGAAACAGCTCTGCACATATTATGCAACTGTGAGACGCTGGACCACAGGAGGCAAAAACTATATGGAAGACCCCAAATGACTTCAGAAGACTACAACCTACCAGTAAAGAACCTGTATGAGCTAATACAGGGAACGAATTGGCTGAATAGGCTGTAGTCAGAACATTGGGAGAATCCAAAATACGCCCAAGAGGCTGAGGTGGTGGAGCGAAACGAAAAACGTTGTTTAAAAATACTTTTAGATGTAGCCAAGTCAAACAAAGAATTAAAAAAAAAACTTCAACATTATTTCTTTTACTTGAAAAATTGCTTTAATGCGTGGCACTCGATTTTTTTTGCCTTTGGCGGCGCCTTCAATAAAGCTTTCTCCTTCTGAACCTATCAGATGAAAAAAACCAAAACCCCCCCACATGAAAAAGCTATAGCTACGTGACTGCCCCCAACTTATTTAAAATGATAAGGACTAATAGCCAATTTGTGTAAATAGCTTAACAAATTATATATTATAACCTTCCTCGAGAACCACTGGTGAAAACAGAAAATCGGTTCAGATAGTTTTTGAGTTTATAGCGAACAGAGAGACAGACGCGGCGTAGGACTTTATTTTATAATATGCAGTGAATTGATGGGGAGGAATTTTAATTTGAATCTTAAATCATTCATATTGGACAGTTTCATTTTTATAAAGCATGTAGATAAATTTCCACCGTTTCGTATATCTTCAAATGTGGTTTAACTAAATAGCTATTTTACCAAATATGGATTATTCTCATTTCTACACACAACAAATAAAAAAAAACGAATGATGAAACTATTACAATGACCTGAATGACCACAAGAACGTCGAACTCTCAGATTAAAGTGAGTGTACGAATATCACTAAGACAAAAACACACAAAGAGCGTGTTAAAAGTCAAACTCTGTGTATATGTTACCGTGAAAGATCGAAATCTGGTGAATGTCAACATTCTCAACGTTGCTTGACGTATGTCCGAAATATTGATGAAATTTCATTATTTCTAACTTACACCGGCTACTCTTTTTAAAGAAATTAGCTCGTGTTGTTCAGTCAGTGCTTGAGATGAAGATGTGTTGGGTGGCGGATCAGTCAGTGCTTGAGATGAAGACGTGTCAGGTTGCGGGTCAGTCAGTGCTTGAGATGAAGACGTGCCAGGTTGCGGATCAGCTCCAATGGTATTTTCATTATCCATGTCTGTTTCAACATAAGCTTCTAGCTGTTCTTCGGTCTCAATGTTTGAAATTTGCTCGCGAGGTAGTGATGACGATGTTATACCCCTTTTTGGTTTAACGCCAAACAGGGCTTCATAAGGACTCTGGCGTATTCTTTTGTGATAAGTTGTGTTTTTGGCGAATTGGACAAACGGCAAACCTTCTGACCACTTGCTTGAATAATTGTCTTGCATCCAAGCAGTTAACATATTTGGTATGTCCTGATTGGCTCTTTCAACTGATCCTTGTGTGACGAGGCTTTCCGTGCACTATTTTAACATCTTTCCACATAGCGCATAGTTCAGATATGACTCGATTACTGAACTCTCTGCCATTATCCGAATGCAATATAGCGGGAGCACCAAATGTTAAAAAAATTGGAGGTGATATGCTCCTTCTTCCAATCTCTTGCCTTTTAAAGGTAGTAAATAGACAAATTTGGTTAAATGATCTTGATATACCTTTATAAACTTGTAACCGCCATCCCTGTGTGATTGCAAGTCAATCAAGTCGACTTGACATCTAGAGTTCAATTCGGAACTGAGCATTGGTTTCACAACAATACCTTTTTTAGGCGCACTATGTTTCATTTGACATTGTTTACACAAATTTAAATACAACATTACAACTTCATAAGTAATATTTTTGTATCTAACTAGCAATTCTTCAAGCATTTGTGTTCTTCCTCCATGGCCTGTTCTTATGTGAGTTTCAGAAAGTATTGTAAACAACTCATCATTAGTGACATAATACTGGATATTTGTTTCTCCTGGTTTTAATGGCACAATTAACTTTTCTTCATCACTAACTTTTAAAATGTCATAACGTTTTAAATGTCTGTAGTCCAAAGGTGTACTACACTTACTTTTAGCAGAAATTACTTCAGAAACGATTTTAGAGTACTTTTCTTGTGAAAAATAAAAACAATTGTCTTCTCGTTTACTTCCAATTAAGGCATGTAACTTTTCAAAAAACTTATCACTATTCTCTGTAGTAGTCGTTGAATACAAATTATAATTTCTAATAAGAAAATTAAATTAGGTTAGGGACCGCTGTCAAACGTTGCGTTAGACTGACGAAGACAAAGCTAACTGAAACAAGTGGCTGGAACCGTCTAAAAACTTGTCGCGACCTGCAGTGTCCGAGCTTCACCGGACCTCATTTGTGTTTGTCGACATATACCGGTGCAAGTCCGAATGTATTATAGAATTAAGAAATGTTCGGACTTTCACAAAGGCATTTGACATTTGTCGACATCCACCGGCGAATGTTGACATTCACTACTTTCGGTCTTTCACGGTAACATATATACTCGCAATTTTTGTCTAGAAGCTTGTCTGAAGTGAATTAGATAACGATAAAAAGTTTTTTCATTTGAAAATCGCGCCTTCAAGGCTGGAAGTATACTAAATCCTCTGTTTGCATCAAAAATCTAGTAATTAATGTCCTTAAAATTGCACTATTTTATCAAAATCGCGGAATAGAAGCTAAACTAGCAAAGTGGGGGACTGAAACAACCTTTTTGAGGAGTCAGAACATTTTTGTGGAATCAGCTCTAATGTAATATTGGAAGAAATAGGCTAAGGCAAGAAAAAAGAGAAGATTTGACCATTGGAAAAATCTAGCAGGGCTTAGTAGATAATCAAAGATTCTAAAATGACTACAAGCTGTTGAGATCCAATGAATATGTCAGTTAGAGTAAAAGTGCACCTAGAGTTTAACACTTTAACAGGTGTCCTAACGGAATATTATCAGGTGAATGGGCACCTGAAAAAGTTCAATTTTTTATTTTTTCTATTGTATTATATTTTTATTACTGTATTTTATAATTTTAATGGCTTTTAGCATCTGAGACTTTACTCAGGAGCTTAGTAGAAGTAAGAAGTAATAAATCTTTTAGGTCTCAGTCCCAATCCCAATCTACATACCTACATACAATCAGATGAATCATTTCATTACATCAGCGCCACTCTGGTCATATTCCGAATTTCAGTACACTTGTCACTAGTACTTAGTCACTGTCTCCAACACAATCTTACCTTTACCCTCCATACTTTTGTCAGTGACAGTTACGTGTGTCAAATACATTGGTTACTAGTAAATTGCTATAAACATAACTGTACAAACTTACCCCCTTCCCTTTGTCTAGCGCTGACCTTCTTCATCTTATTGACCAAACAATGTGTCGATTCTAGAAACAATTCCTCTTTAGCAAGATTATCTAAGCTACCACCGTGCATCATATTCTCAGAAATCGAAGAGGGTTTCCTATGTCTGTCATGGTGTCTCCTGCCTCCGTGTTGCCCGCCGCCCCCGCTGCCATCAGCGCCTGCGCCGTGACGACCGTGGTGGCGGCGTGCAGCAGAAGGATTGTAGTGACGTGCTTCTTCAGACCCACCAGCACTGGTCGCCCTAGCGATTCGCTCGGTTTCTTCAGCTTGGTTAAGAAGGTCCTAAAACAAAAACATAGTTATATTGATTTTATAAACTTATATGAGTTATTTGGAAGGGCAGCATTGGTAATTTTGTTTTGGTTTTTACTAGATTACCTTAAAAAGTTTGCTTTTGCCTTCTCTATCTTTTGGGTTTTTATAATTGATAGCCTCATCCAGGAGTGCCTTTAGTTCCCCATCGTTTAAATTTGACAATGTCTGAAACAATAGTAGAAACAATTTATTAGATATATACAATAGCATCACCTTTTTTCAAACAGTACACCAGCTTAGAAAGTAGAAAGATCATCAATTTTGGCACCCATAAACATAAAAGCATCTGACATAACCATACTAAATAGAAAACACCAATTTCTCCACCCTATTAAACATTGTATGTTCCAATAGATAGATAGATAAATTTATTAATGTGTATCATTTACATGACATAAGAAAAGTCAAATACAGAATACTTAGTCATGTCATGTAATTTTTCTTCTTTTAGTGTATTAGCCTACATGATTTGTAATGACGAATTCTATATCACTTTTGTGATCAAATGAATAAATAAATATTATTATTATTATTAGGTAAAAGTAGGTTAGACAGTAATAAACTTGATGAGAACATTAGTAGCAAACAATAAAATTACAAAACGGAGTAAAATTACGAGACTGATAAAGTATTGTTAAAATTTAAAGTGAAAGTAATAGAGAATAAAAACTATTTTCACAATTTTCATATTTAAGCTTCCAAAAATAAATCTACAAGTAACGAATTATGTGATCACCTCTCTCATCAATTGCTGACATTTGGGATGACAATTGGATCTTCAGTACCTACTATTTCAATATAAAAGAGATGCCTAAATGATTCTGCCGTCTGCAGAGAAATTTGCTAGATTAGAATAAGGTAATGAGGTGGCTAATGGCCTAGTCCACAGTGACCTTTTCAGATATATTGTGGTCCTCCTTAACCATATGATAAATAATTGAACCTCTTTTAAAATTTTGATCCTAAGCCTATGATAGAAGTGAATTTTTACAAGGAAACTTTCTTTAAAAATTGAACTGCACATATTCTCTCATCATCTAAAAAAATAAATAGGACATCAAAGAATATATTTAACAAATTCCCTGTCCCCATATAAAGCTGCATATCACATCCACATTTCTAAGTAAGAAAATGTTGTTCTGATTGCTACAACCAAACTAATAAGACAAGAAGGTCAAGGTCAAACTACTGGAAATGCAACAAAAAAAGTAAAACAAGTGGATACTGATTGCTTAGGTATTGCCTTGTGTGTTTTGAGGAATAACATAAGTAGAAAAACCTCATGAAAAACTGTCTATAATAAAGTACATTATGTAGTTTTTGAATTTACTGTCTGGACTTTGTGGAATCTACTTGTATTACTATTTTAAATTAAACTAAAAGTTTCTAATTAACTCCACTCAGTGCAGCACAAAATAACAGCAATGGTTTCATTGAAATTGAATCATAATTACTTATAGAATTTATACTAGCTTTAGCTTAAGGTAGTACAACTTTTAATTAAAAAAAATAACTGCACAATTGTAATTGATGCAGATAAATTACATATAATTTGCACACATTTATCAATACCTTTCAAATTGATTATGCTTAAAGAGTTGTCTTTATCCAATTCTCTCGGTTATATTTACCTTTTTTCAAATTAAAGATGAAATTGATTGTTTCTTATACTAAAATTTGAATAACTATAATCATTATACAATACTACAATACAGATACATATCTGCAATAGATTTTGATTGAATACTTCAGACTGAAAAGTATCAAGATGTTCCTACAAAAACTATCCCATATCATATGATATATTGATGTAGGTTATGGATAGTTGTGAGTGTATATAACTTATATATTTATATATAAAACTGTAAGAAAATGTGATTTAGAAGTAAATATTACCACATACTGTGATTAAAATGTAGATACAACATAATAGGAAGTTAGTATAAAAGTATATATTTCAATTTCGGACATTTGTTGGTCACAAGATTTCTTTAAAATTCAAGGTAAATAAAAAGGAATTTTATTTTTAGGTGCTAAAAATGCTTACGCCCAATTTTTGCAACGTCATACTTCACGTCAAATATAAATAATAAGGAAAACAAAAGCAGTAAAAATAGTTTGAAAATTCGATAAATAATTAGGGGTAATTTTAACTGAATAAATAGTGAGAAATAATGACGCACACGGAAAAAATCTATTTTTAATTTAGCTTATTTTCATTATTACGAAAATTGGATACAGTACACTTTGGAAAACAATTAAATATTTAAATTTTTCCACTGCACTTAGATAGCGAATAAGAGTTACGAGCAATCCCACTTTCTTATTTTCTAAACTAGCCTAAAAAAGAACATCACTTGAATATTTGACATACCTTCTCGTCCTTGTCGTTATCCCTATTGTTATCCGATAAAATAACTTTTTCGGATTTGTTCTTGTCAGTTTTATCAGGAGCTTTAGGTGCATTGTCGTTTTCTGGAGATGGGGCCATTTTTTCAAACCCAAATAAAAAAATGTAAAATTTTTGGAAAGACAGGCACTTATCACATATAACACATTGTAGGTTTGTTTTGTTTACACATCACTTAGATAATAATCTATATTAACTAAAATTTTCACTGCATTTTCAATGGCTTTTTTAAGTTCATTATCCACATTTTTGCAGTCCGCCATTACACTTTTCATACATTTTCAATGACTTTAGAACTACATCCTTCATACGTAAACCTGCGACTGCTCATTTTGTCAAAACAATGCAGAGACGACTTAGAAATTTTTGAGCTTAGTTACAATTTTGTCTACAATAGATTCGCTTATATATATCAAATAAATTATATCCGCATACAAATTTGTAATTGAAATGTTAATATGTATATCGATCAAATTGACTTTCAGCTATTAAAACTTAAGATATATTCTTCCGTACATTTATCACTTTTGATACTTTTTTTCAACACCGCCCCTGTAGAAAAATTTTACATTCAATTCCACAGAACTATCAAATATCATAGACCAGCAAACACACCTTGCATGACATGTCATCATTATTTTAAGCCCATTTCCCATGTTAATTTGAGTAGTGAGCAAATTAAAAAATATATGGTTTCTGAAACATGTCCAGTAATTATTTATTTTTATTTCCCTATGGTTCTGTCTCCGACATTTGATAGATCTGTACCACAGAATAACAGCCGATAAATGACCCAACCTATCCACTCATACTCTGTCCACAGAGAAATCTGTGCTCTGTCCACATAGCCATAGCACATGGAATATAATCTGCGCACATGTAGATTACAGTAATATTTTAATAAATTTTGTTAAGTGCAGAGGTTAATGAAAATTTTAAATGTGTGTTGTTTACTTATTTATCTGAATTGTGTGCCTTGTTAAATACTAAAATATATGGAATAGATTAACAGTCCTATGCTTAATAAACAAATATATGAGTAATTTTGTTGTTATTTTGTGCAGGTTAATAAACATTTTAAATATGTGTTGTTTTCTTATTTATCTAAATTATGTGTCTTAAAATAAAGAATTTAAAAATATTGTGGTTTAATTTCCCAAGAATTTAAAAAAAGAAAAAAAAAAGAATGTCTTAAAATTGTTTATTAATTATAATTATGTCATTACAAAAAATGAAATATGATTTAACTTTATAGTAAACAATTTTAAGACAAATTGTAAAATTTATCTACCTCTAATCCAAAGTACCAAATTTAAATATCCCGCCTGTAAAATTAGTTCCGTCTCCCCTTTCTGGTGCGCTGCGATCAACTCTTTGCCAACTGTTACTACATGAACGACAACTCTCATCACATAATATTTCTCTATGGTGGAAAGTGGAAACACAAAACATGACATATGACATTAACCAATCAACATTCAAACTGTGATCCAAACATCAATAAATAAATAAATCATAGTTTACAATTTCCAAGATATTTACAACTATCTTATCTGAAATTAAGAATGGCCGATGAAAACATTTTTACTTTTGTGCCAAATCTTATAGGTCTGTAGCGTTGTATTTATAATTTTAGCAATACTTTTTTACTTGTCTTTTAGGGTATGCAAGAATCGTTTTGGCAATAATTTCATTCTACTTCATGCCAACTAACTATATTATCGCATGTACCTGCTATGTAGTATCAGCCCTCTTAGATGCTTTTGATGGTCATGCTGCAAGGTATTTTTTTCTTTTAAGAAATCATTCAAAAAGTAATCAATACTATATTATAATTGGATTATGGAATGTTTAATTTTAAATAAGAATTTAAGATATGCTGGCAACCCAAATAAGACTACACATAATTAAACAAAATTGTTTTTGAATAAGAGAGGAGATTGGGAACTAGCTAGAAAAGGAACACCAAGGGCACCTCCATACAAAAAATTTACTGAACAAGGTAGACAAAAAACCAACCAGGCTATTGAAACTGGGTAAAAAACATTTGAAGACAGTTACTGATCTGGTGACTGAACACTACACCCTGAGGAATTTACAATATGGGCAAAGTTAGTGAACCTATTTGCAGAACATGTGAACTCTATGATGAAACACCTACTCACATCTGCCTCTGGGTGAGCTTACAAGCACTATGGAGAGGAAATAATACAAGCATTATAACTACTGAAAATCCCTCCAGTCAAACTGAAGCTTCTGGAATGGTAGTAGATAACATGGAAAATGGTACAAATATTCAGTTCAAATGCCTGGGCAGTTGAGCACAACCAAATGAATGAATGAATTAAAATCATTTAAACATGATTCCAAATTTCTGCCCAAATAAAAACATTACATTGTAATATACAAAATTTATATAAAAATCCTTATTTCAGGCACTTCAATCAAAGCACCAAGTTTGGTGGTATGCTGGATCAACTCACTGATCGTTGTGGAACTATGGGATTGGTAACAGTCCTAGCTCATTTTTATCCAAAATACATGTTTCTGTTTATCATGTCTATGAGTATTGATATTGCTTGCCACTGGATATTTTTACATACGTAAGTATCTTCTTTTACATCATCCCCCCTAGTTTTTTTTGAACAACCAAAAGACTTCAAAAGCACTTAGCTCCTAACACATAATGTTGAAATTGGTATAAAAAGTGCCAAAAAATACTCTCCTCAATAGGAAGACTCAACAAAATGCAAGAGTGTGGTTTTATTGGACCAGAACTTGCAGCTGTATCTAATTAGGTTTTGCCTAACAAACACTAAATACCTGTACTGCAAGAAGAGTATTAGCATTGTTTAATACAATGGTATTAGACTAGAGAGTGCAACTACCATGAAATCAGATACCTAATGTTTTATAGGCTTATCAAACTAGGCTCTCTGTTTTGCCATCAGACCTGAAAGCATTCACCAAAATATACCATTTGGCTTTGTTTACCAGCTGAATATGTTTGGTAACTACAATTAACTCTTATTGGCTGCAGTCAAATTTAAAAGGCAAACACTTTGTTTTATCCATAAATCTTGCATCCAGAGTAATTTTTTTAATTAACAAACTGTTTAATTCATTTTCAGATCTGTCTTGCAAGGGAAAACTAGTCATAAGTTTGTGGACATGTCTGAAAATCCTATTATGAATTTATATTATACCAATAAGATTGTGCTGTTCCTAATGTGTGCTGGTAATGAAGCATTTTATGCCTCATTGTATCTTCTTCACTTCACTGAAGGACCAATAAGTGAGTATAATAAAATATGTCAATAATTTTATTTTTATCCAAAAATTTTGGATACTTAAATCATTATAGTTGCAAAATAAAGCACTTCAGATTTTTCGAACATATCATCACCTTCACCTTCCACCTATTTTATTATTGAAATAATTATTAACATTTGATTTATTTTTAGTTGTTGGCCTAGGACTGTTTAAAATAATACTTTTCCTTTCGGCACCGATCTGTATCCTCAAGACAGGAATTTCAGTTCTGCACTGCATTGTAGCATCCAAAAATTTGGCAATTATCGATGTAAATGAAAGAAAGAATTTGGCTAAAAAAGCATTTTAACCAGTGCTTGAATATTGTGCATATCTTAATAGTTATATGTTCTGTGAAAATCTAGTCTAACATATTGTGAAAAACTTTAATAGATGATTTAGACAAGTACCACAAGGATAATATGAACAACACTACTAGAGACAAGAATTGTTATTTTTGTAAAACTCACAATCAGATCAGTCCCCTCTACCAAATCACAAGGAATAAAAGCAAGGAGAGCAATTTACACATGCCCACTTGTTTTGCTAGAAACAACTAACTGAGCAAGCAATTATCTCTCTTTTAAGTAGTGTTTGTTCATATTATCCTTGTCGTACTTGTGTAATTCGTCAATCTAAGATTTTTTGCATGTATATTAAGTAGAAGCAATATTCTCTGCTTTTTCTTCCAACTGTCTTAAACAAAATTATTATTTAAATGGTAGAAGTCATGTTATGATATATGTAGCAAATGTAAAGCATATTGGTTGGTATTTAATCAGTGGTCAAATAATTCTTTGCTTGCTTAATTAATGGGCTCGTTTACTAAAATTTTTAAATCATACTTTCGTAAAACAAAGTACTAAGGATAAAAATATGATTCTGAAAATTTCATGTCAATAGAATATGTAGTCCTATACCGTAACGGGGCGAAGACTATGACTGTGATGTCACCGCATATGAAAGTGTACTAAAAAAGCATAAAATTTTCCAGAATTGGACTTTATAATGATTATGGAGTTTTTTAATCAAAAACACGAGTTGATTCAATTATAATTTTATACTATGTTACACATCGTTTTTGGCTGTTTTCCGCTGAATGATTAAAAATGTCAATATTTTCATAAATACATGCTCTCTCAAATGATATACAGGGTGATTCCAGATGTTTTATTTTATTCCTGGTCTGGAGGACAAAGTTACGGAGATAACGCTATAGGTTACTCAGTAAAAAATTGCAATTTTTTCAACTGCAGACTGCCCAATTGAAGGAGCTTCTCCAAATGCTATTTATGATTAATGTGTAGTGGAAATTGAATCACCAATGTTGAAAATAACAAGAAAAACTTATTTTGATGGAGCAGGTAATATTAGTTCCAAATGTTTACATCAGATCCAAATGCACATGCACCTCGCTGGTAAAAAAACGATATTTGTTAGAGCTGATCCGGACTTTGATTCATTGAAAATAATTTCATTTAAAACATACTATATACGCCAGTTTTGTTGATGATCTACTGAAAAAAATTACCTGTTTTTTGGAAAAAGCAGTATCTATTTAATAAAATTTAATTTGTGAAGAACTGACCTATTATTTTACTGAATAATTTTCAACAATAATAACACCACAAGCTATAAGAACAATATCATCTACGTATTTAAAAAAAATTAGATTAATACAAGCGTGTGGTTTTCAATAACCCTATCAATATGGATTCACAATTTATTTTATAATGTAATTTATAACAATTCTTATTGAAGAAAAATGAAATCTTAAAAATACACAAACAAAGTATGTTGACTTATCAGTGAATGCGTTGAGTCTTTTTATTCATTTCTGCCATTCCGTTTTTTTTGCATCCTTATTAATAGAAATAAATGTTTTGTTAGATGTTTTAATCGTAGTACTTTTACATTCTGTAACCGCACAATATTTATAGCTTTTTTTACTCTGGTTCTGGTCCATTGTGTCGAATAGTTTAAATTATTTCTGAACGTTCTTATTTCACAAACATAACACTGTTTAGAGCTTGCTAAAACGTATAATAAAAAATAATAAGCATATAAGCAAGCAAAGTACTGTTACTAGCTAAGTAGTCATCTAATCGAAAACCGATCGGCGCGGTATCCGCTCACTGAACGAGAGATTTCATATGCGATGACGTCACACCTGAAATTCGGAGAGGAGCGCTGTTTAATGCTTATAATTTTTTGTGCGACTTAATGGGAGTCTCGCTGACGTCTAATTTTTTGCACAGAGCCTCAAAATGATGTGCTCTTCCTAATGGTAAAATAAAAAAAAATATGTAAATGAGCCCATTGGTCGATCTAAGATTTTTTGCATATGTATATTAAGTAGAAGCAATATTCTCTGCTTTTTCTTCCAACTGTCTTAAACAAAATTATTATTTAAATGGTAAAGGTCATATTATGATATATGTAGCAAATAATTCTTTGCTTGCTTAATTAATTGTCCACTTTCATGTATTTGACTTTTTTTATTTAACACTGAAAGAAAAAAATATTGGACTAGACCTATTCGAATACTATTTTAATTACGGACGTTAAAGGCAGTACTTTATTACTATAGGCATTAAGGTAAATTCTAGTTGTGATTAATTATTACCAAATAATTTATACAGGGATCTATTATTGTTAAAAATAAAAGTATATCTAATTTACGTTACATTTACATAAAGAACGATTCTCAAAAAGGAAAAATCTTCATCATCAAAAATCTATTAAGTATCTAGCAGTTATTGCACCTTTTGCAAATAATAAAGGTGCAGCTGCGTTTCTTTTAAAACCTTTTCCGGCATTTAAAGAATTTATGATAATTTGTGTGATTACATTTTAATATAGATAACTGTTAATGTAATTAGTATTTGTTTTTGCAATAAAATACATAATCTTATTTTTTTTTTCATTTGTCCTTTATACCACTTGAAGCGATCGGCAGATTAACGAGTTACGAAAATAAAACAAATAAATTAACGAAATACTTTAATCCAAAAATATAAATAAATGGTAAATTCACTATAGTGAAAGTATTGTAAAGAAAAAAATGATATAAAGTTGTAAGCATGAAATAGAAAAATGTAAACAGACCAAAAATAATGTTTAAAAAACATTTAATCTCTATTAACCTTTATAGGAATATCTTTTTCAAACACCAGATCAGTTTTTGATGGATAAACTACTTTGAGCTGTTCTGACTGATCAACTGTCCTGACTTGTTGAACTTCAAGATCGCTTTCTAAAAACAAAACCATATCCTTAAGAATGGCATCTAGTGCAGTTTTGCAAGTATGTAAAGATAAGGAGCTGGTGACTTCCAAGAATACTCTAGTTGTTGTTAGGTCTATCTGAAAATGGAGATTAGATTAGAGAAGTACCTAATTTAGATATAGATAATGAAAATTACCTGAAAGCAGGGAATACAAGAAACTGAAATTAATAAAATAATTCTTTTTTCTCTTATTCTTTTGGGAATCAAACCACAATAATGTTTTTTATTTTTTATTTCGACGTTTCGTTTTAAATGCCAATAATTACCCGGCAGAATTTGTAAATAAAGAAATCAAGAATATAGAGAAAGGCTCATTGTTAATACCCCATAATAATAACAATAATATTAATAATTCAGCTAACTTAATTTTTAAAAACTTGACAATACCTTATGTTAGGGGTTTGTCAGAAAGAATTAAGAAAATTGCTAATCAATTTAATATTCGAACCAGCTTTAAATCTAACAATACTTTGAGATCTAACTTAACAAAAACGAAACCAAAAAATGAAGAACAATCTTCAAAAAATTGCATATATCAGATATCTTGTGAATGCGACAAATTCTATTTAGGTGAAACATCTAGACCATTGAAAGTCCGAATAAGTGAACATAAAAAATACATCAAAGATACTTAGGGAGTTTTTTACGTCAGGTATTTGTAAACATGCTTGGGAAGAGGGGCATAAAATTCAATGGGATTCGACAAAAATAATATTGAAAGAGCCCAATAATAAAAGACGAAAAATCAAAGAAAGTGCTTTAATACAACTAAATGCAGATAAATGTGTAGCTAGTATTTCAGCCGAATGTAGTCAAATTTGGTTACCAATGTTAGAAAGAGAAATTTCCAATAATCAATTACCTGCGCTATCAGGATAGCATCATAAGTTTTTATCCAGGTTTTCTTATAATTTATCATTGGAATAGTTGTTAATCGATACACACTTTAATACACAAAATCACCAAACTGAGTTATACATGTTTTGAAAACAAAAATGATCGTACACAAAAAAGTAACAACAAACGCGTATTATTAACAACATTTCCAAAATAAGCTAAAAAAGCGCTATCCCAATAAAAACCGTTCCTGGAACGTGCACTTCACTGGATTCCATTTCTAGTAGACTATCATAACGTTAGAATGTCATAAAATAAAATATTTTATTTCACATTTTACCAGAGGTGTGATCTACTATGAATGGACCTTAATAAAATTTGACAACAAAGTTTTGTAGTCTTAAACTTCAAAATATTATTGATTGTCTAGTTGTCATATTTTTTCGTTGCGTCAGATAGGGACCAAAAATTATTTTATTAATTTTATCACTAGTTAATCTTGACAACGGTAGCTGGAACGCTACCGAAACGTCGAAATAAAAAATAAAAAACATTATTGTGGTTTGATTCCCAGAAGAATAAGTAATGCCACGAGGAACTTACAGAAGATAATAAAATAATAGAAAAAAACATGGTTGGATACAAAATAAATGATGGAAATCTAGACTTCACTTGTTTGATTGCAATCTACAAAAAATAAAATATTTACCTTACTAATGTCAGAGTTGGTAATAGGAGGAAATGATATAACTTCCAGTTTTGAATTTAACAAGCATGGATATTGTGGTTTTCCTTCAATAAGGTACAAAAACTTATGAATTCCACTATAAGTATTTCTCTTCTTTTCTTTCCTTAAGTTATTAGCTTCTGTTTGTAGTTTGGAAAAGAGATCTGCCCCAGACATTAAAGTTGCTCTGTTTAATGGTTTGATCATAAGCTCTGAAGGTAAAGCAGTTGTGTAAGTTAGATTTCCTGAAGGCTAAAAAATAATAAATGTAACTAATAATATAAATTGACTGTTTAAGTAAACATACCAATTTGTTGAAATCATGAGTAGCTATAGTTGCTGCATTCCTTTTATCACAAACTGTATCATGTAATTTATTTTGTAATTGAATAAATTTTTTGAATGTTTCTTCAGTGAATGAAACATTATTGACTATGCATGCTACAAAGTGCTCTCTTACTGATTTTACCCCATTCATTATTAGTACCTAAAATATATAACATTCTCTTTATTATTATTTTAGATCAATTAAACAAAATGAGATACCTTAAAATCATCTGTGGAATTTTTAACATTTATACAATACTTGTAATTTGGTGAACATTCTTCTTCATCATTATCATGTTTACTTTTAGCTTTTTTCTTTGTTTTTCCTGTATTTCCTGAATTCTCATTTGTAACAGCTTTTGGACAATGTTGTTTTACATAATCTAAAACTTGCTTGGTTCTACATTGATCAATTAATTTCAACAGTCTTCTATCTGATATTGGGTTTGACTTCAAGTTTAAATCTAAAAGAGATATTGCTTTGTATAATTTGTATCCCAATATTCCCTTCTATTAGAAATTTCTGGTATGATTGGGAGGTTGTTGATGGAATATAGAAACACCATGTTAATACACTATTAATATATTATGTATTTTACCTTTTAATTTTGGACAATCTGCTAGCTCACCAGGAAGTGTTTTTAGTTTGTTATTACTAATATCCAGATATTTTAAAACAGGTAAAACATTTATATCGCTTGGTATCTCCTCTATTTCATTCCCTTGCAACTTCAATTCTGTTAAATTTACCATTTCTTCAGAACAAACAGAAGGAAAATACTTTAGATTATTATTTGATAGATCTAAAACCGTCAGTTTTAAGACTTTGGTGAATTCGGGAAAGTTATTTAATTTATTCCAATTTAAATTCAAAGTTACAAGTGGTAAATCAGAAAAACTATCTGGAATTGATTTGATAAGATTTCTGGACAAATCTAAAATTTTAAGTTTATTTAGCTTCGCCACATTCTCGTTTATTTCTTCCAATTTGTTTGAATGTAACACCAATGTTTGTAAATTAGATAATTTACTGATGGCATCTGGCACTTCCGACAATTCGGTTTCATTTATATTCAAATAATTTATACCACTTAGCGCGAAAAGTTTTTGATCAAGTCCTTCCTTAACTATTCTTGAGCTAATTTCTTTACCCGTTAAAACAATTTCGTGTCTATTTTCAGTTTGGGCTCTCTCAATCTCCGGCCACATTTTTTATAAACTGAACTGTGAAATGTATTAATAAAAGTATTTTAACGTTTCGCAATAATCTAACAAAAATTTTTAAGATAAGATACTGAAGCTATGTGACTCTTAAAACGTATTCATTTTAATTATACAATCTTCAAAAAATATGACTCTATGCACGGTAGTTCAAATGATAGGTAACGTGTGTTGGTGTAGATAACCTACTTAGTTCAAATAACCGTGAAGGATTGTCTCGTCTTTATGGTCATAAGTCCGAATGTAACATATCAAACTGAAACCAAACCAGATGGACAAGTGAAAATAAATAAGACAAAACTCAAAAATGAAAATGAGCATTCAAAATTCAATTTATACCAATTCTACTTTGAAAGATAAGAGATATAAATATTAAAATGAATCAGCAAGAGAAGTAGGTTTCATATTACCATTACAATTTATACAATATACAATTTACCGCTTGAATTTCTGAAACTTTGCTTATTTTATCAAATGGGAATTTGAGAGAATGATTCGTAGTTGTAACAACAATGTATTGATATAACCAACTTATGAAAATGAAAAAAACTAGTTTTTTTGAATTTCAGCCCTCTAGCGGAGAACATCTGATGTACATTAATTAAAAAGTCCCTAAATTTTTAGAGTCTGGGATATTCTTTTGTCACCAGAAATCAATGTTGGCAAGCGTTAGTACATTTTGGGATGTCGAATGGCGTACTAGCGTGACTGGTTATTGTCGTTGTTCTCTCCTAAAACAAAAATAATGCCGCGATCTAAAAAAGTTGTAAGTTAATTATAGTGTCAGTGAATACTTAGAATACGTAGCTATTATGTTTTATATACATTAGTTGCTCTACTCACTTTCTGCATGCATGCGAACGAAAAAAATATTGTCATTTTTCCAAGACCCTTTTTTATTTTCCTGATATGTTTATTTTTCATTTTTCTATTTTGAATTAAGTTTGTATTGCACTGTAAGTAAGCAAAAATGCAATTTCTATAATTTAAAATTATCGATTCAACATTTTTTTACTTTTTTTCCTTTTTAGCAGCCTTAAAAATTCATAACCAAAAAGTATAAAAAAACTTTAATATTCCATATTATGGTGAAGTATTGGCTTAATATGAAGCTTCAAGTTTCTGGTGGACCTTATTTCACTTATTTAGTTAACTTAGGGCGTTGGTTAACGCCATGTTTGTCTTAAAATAAAAATTTAAGCCCTGGATACTTGGGAATTCCTTATGAATTTTTAATCCTTTCTGTATTGAGTGTTGATTTGAATGGATTTTTCCTTTGCTTTATTAATACAAGAATAATGGTTGAATGTTTATCCAAAAAATGTGGGTGCTTAGGTATTTATTTGCTTTGTAGATTACTTAACATTTTGATATTTGTATTACAGAATTAACATAAGATTTACAATACTGTTACTGTTTGTTCTTGCTAGTCTAAAAAGATGACTGATGAGGAAAATATGTCAGATAGTGATTTTGGAGAAGATGAGGATCCAGATAAAATTGAAGTACCTGGTAAGTTTTATACTATATCAGGAAGGCATTGATTTATATGCTACAAATCTATATTTAAGTATTTATTCATACATTTTACAAAGCTACAACAAGTACCTACTAAAATATAAAATATATGAATAAACAACATAAACCCACGGCCACAATAGTCTTCAAACTATATGTGGGAAAAATATGTGGCAAATAAAATACATAATTTCATTTCTATCTGGGATTGAGTGTTAAATAAAAGACTTCAGAAGGAATTTAAATCAACTGATAGATGTAGTAATCATTATTTTTAGTGGCAGAATATTGAACACTCTCAAGGGCCCGGTATAAATTATTTCTCTGTCCTATAATTTTAGCTACGAAAAAGTTTAAAATTTTTTGTGCACTGTACCTGGTTGGATACACAATACATGACCAATATTTTTTAAATTGATTTAAACAAAGACAAAAAAATAATTGTCTTATTACTAATAGTTTATTATTATTTTTAATATATATTTCTGAATTACCTCTAATTTAAAATGTTTGGGTAATGTACTATCCCAAGCTAGAATGAAATAATTCAAATCTAGATTCTACTTCTACAAATGCAAAATACTATGTGTTTAAATGGTTTATTTCCAAAATTGGATTTATCTCGGGATTTATATTTTATAAATATATATTAGTGTTTTTGACATTCTCATTAATATGAAGGTTCCAATAGAGATGCTGATCAATTGTTATAACAAGATACTTTATAGAATGTAGAAGAAGAATATGAATGTATATTAGATAATATGAAAATTAAACATTATACATGTAAAAAAAATAAATAAAATGAAGTACCTAGTTTCAATAAAAGAATCATATTATTTTTGGAAGATATTCAAGGAAGTAGGGTTTTAAATAAAAAAATATTGAGAACATAGATCTTTTATATATAATTTTAATAAAATTATATACAGCTAAAATGTTGTTTCACTGTAGGAGGGGGAAAAGATTTGGCTGCAGCAGCTGCTATGCTGGAATCTAGAGACAAACAACTCAAACAAGATATTTTCAAAGAAGAGTTTAAACCAGATTTGATGAAAATGGGTCAAATGCCAATGAATGCCTTCCCAAAAATGCCACAAAATGTACATCCCAGTACATTTGATATGATGAGATCACCAGCAAGTAAGTAAAATTTTCATAATTTCCTTTGAATAATGTTTAATCAAATGTATCTACCTAGAATTTAGTTTTATATTGAAGTGTAAAAAGTAAAAGATATTTTACAAGGTAGAAATATCTAAAAGCATGGCATCAACCTCCCTATTACACTAAAAACGATGGGAGTCGAGATCTTTAAAAGACACTTAACATTTTTTCAGTGAATAAATAAAAAGGTACTTTCCTGTTTTTTAAATATGGTACAGTCAAAGTCAAATGAAACACACAACTAGATTATTTAAAATCTGCTATCCCCATCAAGTAGATCTAAGTTTTTTTGGTAACAATTGAAGTATTTCTAATACACTTTACCATAAATCATTGAAACTAATTGAATTTTGGTGTTTGTCTTGTGCGTTTCATTTGACTTTGACTGTACATAATGGTGTCTTTTAATAGTGTTTTGTAAAATTAATGATTATTTACCATTATTTGAAATGAAGGGATATTGTTAATTAATTTTTTGCATGTTTGTAAAATCTGAAAAAGTACCCAAGTAGTAAATTGTAAAGTGTGTGTATTTACAGTATTTGTTATTCTAATTGTATTTTCCAGTGGGTTCCCCATACGGGATGAGCAGTGTAGCCGCGATGGCAAGTATGCTCAACAGTTTGGGGAGCCCGATGAACGTCGGTTCATTATTTCCGCCGCAAGCTTCTGGCACAGGAGCAACACCGGGCTTCAACGCTGCACAGTTTCTGCAGCAGAGTAAGTCCTATCTAAGGAGCTGTGAGTGTCGTTGTAGACATTAATTATTTTCTGTTTCTCTTCTTTCAAAGAGTAAGACTTTATATAACGCAAGATTTTGGCCTTCCAAAATATTTTGAAATTTTTATGCGAAAATTTTAAAAATGTCAACGTATAATTAGCTTTTTAAAATATACAAAGTCGAGATAAATATAGTATGAATATATATTGAATTTGAATACAAAGTATACATAGTTGTCTAAGAACCAACAGAACAATAAAAATTTTCTTGAGCAACCAAGTGGTCTTGAAGACACTTAGCTCTTGCTGTTAAACGTCGAAATTGATATCAAACTGCTAAAAAAACTCAATATGAATACTCAACAAAGTTTCTCTGGTAGAGATGACACTTGGCATCTCATTTAGTTTTTCCAAAAGTTTGAAACTTGCTGACATATTTACCAGGATTGATTCATTCGTTGAAAGGCGTTTATCATTTCAAGATTGTCTCCAAACATGTATTGGACTATAGCTGGAAGATAATAGCATAGCATATATTTCGTGCTTGGCCCACCACCACAAATCTAACCCAATTTTATTGAAATTTTGTGGTAGGTAATTGATATCTGGAAACTACTTACCTGCCTTCATATAAATGAGCTGATATCAGTAATTTGGCACATGTGTTTGACAGTTTTAACTACATTCCTATATAGTCAATATGGTACAGGAACTTTTGAATGTTTTTGCAATATCTTTCATCTACATATTGTAGGGTCACAAGTCTCTTTGTTTTTGACTGATCTTTTTATACTATTCAGATGAGACCTAGGGAAACCACATTATTACCAAATTTATATTACTTTGGTCAAGTTGGATTGATTTGACAATATACTTGAACAAATTCAGGTCACTTTTGATCCAGAAACTAAAATGTTAGGAAGGGCCATATTTTGCGTTATTTTTGCTATTTTCTTTATACCTTTCTTTGCAGTGTCAGATTAAAACAGAGATTTGGCTTTTTATTTGATTAAGAATTAACATAAAGTACCTAATCGAGCAGGTTTAAACTCATTTCATAAATCAATGACATGACATGCTAGAAGAAAGCTTAATTATTGTGATCCTGGGATTTTTTATTGGTCACTAAAACTAATGCAATGATATCTTCAAGTCACTTTCTATGTTTAGAGATTATTAAACCCTGAAGTAGGTAATGGTAAGAGTGTAATTATCGGAAATAAAGATAAAGAGTTTTCTCATGGTTTTGGAAATCTGAATCTGATATTTTGAGTGACTTAAAATTGGTATAAACACGTGCTTAGTAGTGATCCACAGCTTTTTTCATTACATATCACCAGACATAAAAAAAAAA
>CAJUYH010000877.1:73472-91097 GCA_910591685.1 Galerucella tenella | reverse complement strand
AAAAAAAAAACTAATAGACTGACATACAGAAGTGTCTATGATAAATAAAAAGCCATTTTTCTATTTACACTGACAAATTTGCATGCAGCATGAACGCACTTTCAAAAGTAAAACTCTAGCTCAAATTAGTCTCTGTAAACAAGAAATATTAATATTAATCTGCTATAAGAACCTAGAACTGATACAAAACACTTATTATTTCGCTTTGGTTACTGTGCTGTGCCTGTGGTTTTGTATTAAGTATATACACTTGAATCGGTGAATCAGATGGATCGAGCTATTCAAAAAAGTCAGACCATCTCATTGTTCATTATACACTGACCATCAAAAACATCCAACCAACCTTTGCCTGACAGCCTCCAAAATCTTCTAGTGGGATTACAAATAAATTTTGATTCAATTCCACAGCCCTTCATTAATTATATGCCACGTCGATTAAATTAGGTCTTTTTGGAGCCATAGTCGATATTATCCCAATACATTTTATTTTTTTCTCAAGTTTGAATGGTGATTTGATCATATTTAAAGTATTAAAAGTACGATTCAATATTACTTTCAGTGCATTTTATTACCGTCGACTTGAAAATAGATAATTTTCTTCAATAAAAAAGTTAATAAAAAACCTAAATGTTCATAATGCATGGAGATACATTTTAACACCCCCTGTTGTATTTATTTATTTATTTATTTAACGGTCATACCATTTTAATACAAAATTAGATTAAAAGTGGGCGAATACAAAATGCAATAATAAAAATACAATACTAAAAAATGCACAAAATATAACAGGAAATCAATGAAATACAATTTGAAATATGAAATAGAATATTACAATTTAAATTACCCATGATGAAAATTAAAATTGGAAGTTGTCTGTTTTTTAAAAGTAGGAATTGAGATATTAAAAAGTTCTATACTAAAATTAATGTCATTGGCAACTCTCGTAATGGATTCATTTTGTCCATAGTCCGTAGGATGAAATGGAATATTAAATATTTCACTATTTCTAGTTCTTCTACCATTAACATTGAAGTTGATGAGTGCTAATAAATCAGGACAATTGCACCATTAATTAATGCATGTAAAAAAGTTAAAGAACTAACAGATCTACGATGTGATAGCGTGTTTAAATCTAATACTGTTAATAAAGCATTACTTTGATATGCGCCTTTACTAAACTCCATCTTAAAAGCTGCATAACGCAAAAATTTTATTTGAACATTTTCGATCAAATTAACGTCATTCATTCGGAACGGATTCCACACAACACAATTATACTCCACATTTGAACGTACCAAGGAACAGTATAGAATCTTGATTGAATGCAGTGACAAATCTCTTGATCTCATTATAAAACCCAGCATTTTATTCGCTTTTGCGACTATCTTAGAAATATGCGATTGAAATAATAACTTATGATCTAAAACGACACCTAAGTCTTTAACGCTTCTCACTTGATCAAGTGGAGCATTGTTCAGCATGTAAGATGTTGAAATAGGGTTGTTCCTGAAAAATGAAATTTGTTGACACTTAGTAGGATTAAGCCTCATCAACAGGTTTACATTGCACCAATTTGAAAGATTGTCCAAATCACCCTGTAACAAGATAGTGTCATTAGCATTGACTATACACTTGAACAATTTTAGATCATCTGCAAACATCAAAATTTCTGAGTTGCATATAGCATCAGGAATATCACTGACATAAAGATTGAACAGCACTGGACCTAGGTGAGCACCTTGTGGAACACCCGATGTAACGGAGATAGATATTTGCTACATCCTACAAGATATTTCAACTTTCGGGGAAATTCATCTTCACATTTATCCTCCCCGCATATTTTCAACTTGATCTTTACAAAACTCCAACTACAGTATTTGCTATGGAATAATTGACAAATTGAATAAAAAATGTGTCAAATTTTTGGTGGATTGATTTTTTCGATTGTCAGTGTTTAAATTATACAGTGTGACACGGATCTTAATTTCCACTAAAGGAATTTCCTAAACCTTGAAAGATACACAGTGAGTTGAAAGAAAAGGAACATAGACCTTACCTACATGTAATTGACCATTACTTACACAACTTGTGTCTTGTGTCACATTTTACTTACTGTATATTTTATGGTTCAGGAGATTCAATCCGGACTACCCTGTATAAATAACATTTATTTATTAAATTGTAGTTTGTTAACTGACAACTCTCTTGAATTATATTATAAAGTAGACCTAACATTAAAAAAAATGCTTAGCATCTTGAAAACACTTCTTTGTTCATCTACTGTTTTGTATTATTATTATGAAAATCGGTTAATATGCGATATAAATAGTATTATGACAAAGCATAAAATAAAAAAATGTATTTTTCTAATAATGGCACTTTTTTTTTAATTTACCAGTTTTTTGAAATTAATATAATTTATTCATTTGCCGATACTGACTCATTGTGAATATGGTGATAAAAATGACTACAAATTAATCGTACAAACATTTCATATACAAGTTTTTCTATATTTATAAATTTGTCCCTAATTTGAATTATCTCTTATTTTTAAAGATTTATTAATGCTTCAAAATTTGAAATTATCTGGGAATAATGGGAAATGTATCCCTTGTCTCATCCCTACATCCTACGCCTTCAGAATACTTACATTACTTTCAAATGTGTATTGATACACTGCTCCATGATTGTATCTGCTTTTGGCTCCTCAATTAGCAACAGATGACCACACATTCTTCAGCATCTGCTCTAGGAGATAGCTGCTTTGTTTGTGAGTGTTCCATGTGAGCCTGTGTGATCGAAATATACTTGCGTTTCTTTGGTCAATTGAATCTCCGTTCCTTCTAGTAATATTGGTTTTATGCCTGCTAGTGCAGTCTGTCGTGTAAAGTTGATGACCTTTGTTGTGTGAGCTCTTGCTTTCACCAGTTATCGAATATGTATACAGGGTTGTTATCTATAAATGTATTTTGCTTTGACGTTATTTTGTCCGAAATTGGATATTATCATCCTTATCCAGGGTTGCCATTATCCATATTAGTATTTCATCAGATGTTCCCCGTCTACTCAACGCATTTACCAATGTATTGATACCCCCCATTACTATCGGTTTTAAATTGAATGATTCCTTTGAGTGAAATCTGTAGATAAATGTATTCAAGAAGCTTAGATGATAGAATCTGATATTTGATGGTTCCAATTGGTGAAAATGTTCCAACACAAAGTACCACTCATCCACCAATTTCCCAGATATAAAGTCTATTTAAAATTATATTATAATTAGAAATGTTAATCTATTTCTTTAATTGTAACAGGATAACCATATAATAAACATTTTTATTATCTTTGAAATATAACTTGAAACAACTGCCTAGAAAAATATATAATAACGTTTTCGGTTACTCAAAACGCTTAAACTAAAATGTATTTTGATAATTAACACATGTTTCTTTTAGTGGAGATGCTAAACCCCTATTTTAACCCCGGGTATTTCTCAATGTTCTATCCGGGTAACAATATCCCCCCATGGGGTGGTCCACTCAGCAACAAAGCTGTTCAATCCATGTGGATGAACCAGATGGACAGTAAACCTATGCAGCAGCAAGAAGAAGAAGAGGTAAGCTCATTTAAAATATAAATAACCAACCAAAAGTTATACATTTGTTAGTTGATACAACATAAGAGGTGTATTTGTAACTGAACTCCTCTTTATCGGCTGTACCGATTTTAATTGAATTTTTTGTGTGTGTTCAATGTCTCTCGTGGTATATTGCCAGAGAAGTAGCTGTTGCTTCTTTATGAACGGTCTGCTCTTTTGAAAATTAAGTTTTTAATGCGTTTTAATAATATTAAACATTATCTTTGACATCTATTAATATTTAAGGAACTAATTCAAATTAATTCCAACAGGTGGACGATGAAGAAATGGGAGTTGCTGAAACATATGCTGACTACATGCCTTCAAAATTGAAGTTGGGTAGAAAACATCCCGATCCCGTGGTAGAAACTGCTTCTTTATCTAGTGTAGCTCCTGCAGACGTTTGGTACGAATTATCAGTACCAGATGAAACGATAAATAAAGGACATTTATCTGCCTTGCAGTTGGAGAGTATAACGTATGCTTCACAAGCGCATTCTCATATTTTACCCAATAAATCGAGAGCTGGTTTCTTGATAGGTATAGTAATTTTTATAAATTCACTACGTTTATATAAATATGAATGAATTTATTGTAGGTGACGGAGCTGGTGTCGGAAAAGGACGTACAATAGCAGGAATCATTTACGAAAACTACCTAAAAGGACGCAAGAAAGCCATTTGGGTGTCGGTGTCTAACGACTTGAAATACGACGCCGAAAGAGATTTGCGCGACATAGGAGCGGGAAAGATAGACGTCCATCCTCTCAACAAACTTAAATATGCCAAAATTAACTCGAGCACCAACGGCAACGTGAAAAAAGGCGTTGTTTTTAGCACGTATTCCGCTTTAATTGGTGAAAGTAATTCAGCGGGTGGAAAATACAAGTCGAGGTTAAAACAGTTGTTGCAGTGGTGCGGTTCGGACTTCGATGGGCTTATTGTTTTCGACGAATGTCACAGAGCGAAAAATTTGTGTCCGGTGGGATCTTCAAAGCCTACTAAAACAGGTTATTATTTTTTCACTAGACTAAGGTTTCAATTTCCATTGTACTTCATTGACGTTGACTTCAAGTAGTTCAAATGTTAACTTTGCAATTTACCATCGTGTTAGAATACCATTAAAACCATTTCCATTATATCTTATACTAAAACATTCGTTATATCTGCACATAAACGTGTTTTTTGTAGGATTGACAGTACTAGAACTGCAAAATAAACTTCCATTGGCAAGAGTTATTTATGCTTCAGCTACTGGAGCCTCAGAACCTCGAAATATGGCATACATGGTAAGATTAGGACTGTGGGGCGAAGGAACTCCCTTCAAAGAGTTTGCAGATTTTATATCTGCCGTCGAAAAGAGAGGAGTTGGGGCTATGGAAATCGTTGCTATGGATATGAAGTTGAGAGGAATGTATATAGGTAAGTGAATTAATTTAGATTATCAGCGAATACTCAATTTTTACTGGTTTTATTTTGAAAAAATACTCATTAATAATCAAGCAAAAGTTGGAATTAGAAACTTATTATGCTGGCTTTTAGAAAATATTATTATTATGCCGCATTACAAAGGAAATAATTGTTTAACATTTTGCAATAGGATCGGGAAAGAGAACAAAAACAGACAAACTATTTTATTAATTCCATAAAGTCTTCTATTCCATCTCGACTGTAAATAAGTGGCAGACAATCTACCCTTTAATATAGAGGACTGTTGTACTGGGTTTTTAAATGATCAATTTCTAGTACTTATCAGAATGTATGTTGTGGAAATATAATTCAATTACTTGATATTTCAGCGAGACAGTTGAGCTTTCACGGCGTAGCGTTTAAAATCGAAGAAGTTCCATTGTCGAAAGATTTCGAAAAAGTATACGACGCCAGTGTAAAATTATGGGTCGAAGCAATGCAAAAGTTCCACGAAGCTGCCGAATTAGTCGATGCAGAAAACCGTATGCGTAAAACGATGTGGGGACAATTTTGGTCTTCGCATCAAAGATTTTTCAAGTATCTCTGTATAGCCGCCAAGGTTGGTATCGGTTGCTATATTTTAAAATGTAAATATTTTCAATGTTTAAATGTTTAAGGTACCACACGCAGTAGCAGTGGCACACGAGGCGATAAAAATGGGAAAATGTGTCGTAATTGGTTTGCAGAGTACGGGAGAAGCCAGGACTTTGGAACAACTCGAAAGAGATGACGGAGAATTGACAGATTTCGTTTCAACTGCTAAAGGTAAATGATGGAAATTTCCTTTTGTCTATTAACTTTTGCCGTTGGGGAAGTTATAACAATGTAGTACTAGAAAATTCATTGAAAATGAATATAAATTAAATAATTTTTGTTTTAGGTGTATTCCAAACTTTGGTAGAAAAACACTTTCCGGCACCAGATAGAAATCGTATCCAAAAACTTTTGGGCTTAGAACCTATTCCTGCAAAAAAAATTACAATCACAAATGGGAACGATGAAGGACATAGTTCTTCAGGAAAACGTAAACCAGGTATGTCATTTTAATTATTATTACATTGTACAAATGGCTTCAAGAATTTCTTGACAAAATTGACAAATGGGAAGAAATTTTCAATATAATTTACAGTTAAGGTGTTCTAAATTGGAATTTCTAAATAATTTCGTTCAATTACTTCATTGGCTGATGACTGATGACACAATTTTGAAATGTTAGCCTTGAAATCTACTATGAATATCTTGTTATCATTAAGACAAGTAGTGCGACAGCATACTATATACTTCTTCGGATCGACTTTATTCTACATGACGAACATTTTTGTCTATCATTTTCTGCGATTACTGAAACATCTGCGATATTAAATTTTCAGTGATAATATCACAAGAGCATGTATGTATGTATTTTGGGTGACATTCACTGAGACCTAATAGATCTATTGTGCCCCCTTACTTCTACTCAGTTTCTGAGGAGAGTCTCAGAAACTAGTAGTTCCTTTAGTCCTATTTCCCGGAGGAATTTTAGGATGTCTGCAGGCTTCAACTTAGGCAAATGTTCCTGTGCAGTTGGAAAGTACGTGGATGGAGGTTTCTTCTTCCATTCCACAAAATCTGCATTCTTCTTCCTCCACTATTTTGAGCTTTTTCAGGTACCCATTCAGGCGACAATGTCCCGTTAGGATCCCTATTAAAACTCTTAGCGCAGTTTTACTTTGACTTATGCATTCATTTGATCTCAACAGGTTGTAGTCACCCAGAAGAGTCTTTGATTGTATAAGCCCTACTAGATCTTTCCAATGGTCAGATCTTCTCTTTTTCTCGGCTTTACTAATTTCTTCCCATATTACATTGGGGCTGATTCCGCAAAAGGGATCAGGCCTTCAAAAGGGTATTTCAGTCCCCCTTGCTAGTTCATCTTCTTTTCATTTCCTTCTATTCCAGCGTGTCCTGGAATCCACAATAATGTGACTATATTGTTCTCGCTTAGTTCATTGAGTTTGTCTAGGCATTCCCACACCATTACAAGAGCTCAGTGCCTTAATGGCTGCTTGACTATCCGACATTATGATACTCCTTTGTCTACTATATCCTTTATCAATATTGAACTGGGCGCACTTTCTTATGGCGTGGATTTCCGCTTAAAAGATATTTGGGGTTTTTCCCAAGCTTTCGGAGTGTTTGGTTCCTGGCCTGAACACTCCTATCCCAGTTCCTTCTATTGCTTTTGAGCCGTCTGTGTACCATTGAATGGCATTCTTTGGATCCCATTCTTTCTTGTTGCTCAATTCCGTAACGAATTTCTTTGAAAAGTTATACTTTTTCATCATACCGTCTTGTGGCATGTCCCAGGTTGTCTGATTTCTAAGAAGTGAGGAGGTGGTTTTTTTTTTTAATTCCCTCTCTACTTAGTCTGTATCTTGTTCTTTCTGCAACGCTTTCCACCACCATATGTAGTGGGGTGAGGTTGAGAATCACTTCCATGGCTGCCGTTGGGCATGTTTTCATTGCTCCTGTAATGCATATACAGGCTAGTCTTTGAATTTTGGAGAGGTTTTCTCTCGTCGTCAATAGGCTAGTTCTACTACTCCACGCAATGGCTCCATAAGTGATGATTGGTCTCACTATGGCAGTGTACATCCAGCTTAGGATTTTTGGGTTACAACCCCAGTTTCTTCCTACCAGATTTCTGCACACCATAAGAGCCATTTTGCCTTGTATGTAATCTCCTTTTAGTGTTTGCTCCACCGGAGTTTACTGTCTAGAGGTAAACCTAGATACTTGACTTCTTGTCTCCATTCAATCTCGTTCCCATTAAGTTTCATGGTTTTGAGGTTGAGTTTTCTTTTCTTAGTGAAGGCTATCAAGATGTCAGCTATTTGTATAGTTCAGACCCTTTTGTACAATATCACAAAGGGTGTTTTCACAAGAGCATAGACAATATTCGATTATTCACCCAGTCACGAGACGTTTTTGGGGAAACATCACGAGAGTGAAGAGGTAAATAATTGAAAAATATTGTCTATGCTCGAGTTGGTATTCGTTACGATTATATAACGAATAATGATTCGAAATATCAGCAGAAAGTTTGTAATTTCGATGTTCACAAAACACCGTATACTGCTTCCAAACATAATTATGCGTTTTTGTAGTATTTCTGGTGTTAAATTTTCAATTTCTTGATCAATTTCACCACTTGAAATGAAACCAAAGCGCTGCATTTTCAAGAATTAACTGACATTTCATTGAGCTTGCCCGTTACTATGGAAATGATCACAATATGGCAGGAGGCGAAACACCAAAACGATTATATCACGTCGTCAAGGGGTATATTCACTTATCAATACGTCGTAACTAAGGAAAATTCAAGGATTGTATTGGTTCATTAGAACATGAGTTATATAATCAAATTTATAATATTTAACAAAAAAATACACAAAGAAAAACTTGATAACTGTAGTAATGATACTTGATACCTAACGGCATTTCAAAAAATTTAAGAAATCTTCACTAAAGGGGGGTGATTTTGACGTTTATGATATAAGCACTAAAAAGTGTCCCTTTCAAGTAGAAAGTTCACGTGCTTCGTCATTTCTCTCTGATGTCTAAAATATTAAGGGGGATGATTCTAGATTTAATCTTTTTAAAAAGTTTGAACGAAAAATATCATTTATTACTTGCATTTTCAGTTCGACAAGCAGCTGCTCGAGCGGTGAAACGCAACAAATGGTCGACTTCAGATACAGAAGATTCGAACAAAAGTGAGGGTTCGGATTTCGAAATGTCCGAAGTGGAAAGCGAAATTTCCGAAGAACATTCCGATTCGAACGTCAGTAGTGATTTTAATCCATTCCAATCGGGCAGTGATTCCGATGATGATCCTTGGAATAGAAAGAAAAAAGGAAAGAAACAAAAAAAACCTCCCAAAAAGAAGATATCTGCGCAGGATAAATTGTCATTGATGTTGAGCCAAAAAACAACCAAAGGTGTGACTTTTTTTTTTCGAAAAAATGTAAATATGGTTTATTTACGATAAAAAGACGATGACGTTGCAAAATATTGTGATATTGCCAAGCTGTAGTTTTTTTCTTTACTTAACGAAAACTAGAAAAGTCAATCTGATGTTAGACAGCTCTTAATAATAATGAATACAAATAGCGAATACCATTACTTACGTCTCTTACAGCAGTAAGCGGGAGAAGCGGGTCCCCATTTCGACATTCTCGTTCAAAATAGTTCAACAAAAATGTTACCGTCTCTTGACATCTACTGTTCAGCTGCTTCGGCATTTTATTAACTACACTCTGCAGATGCTAAAATAATTAGTTATGACAATAACTATTTTTTTAATCTTGAAGAAACAATGAATTTAAAAGCACAAAAAAAACTTGTAAATATTAGACGATGATCGAATATCAATAAACGTCAAAACAAACTGGGAAATTTTATCAGTTGTTCTGACAACGTCTTGAAGTTTTGCCAACCCGTTAGCTGTAGCGTGTAGCTTTACGTTTGGTAAATTAATATTTATTCTGATGAGCAGGAAAGTACTAAAAATGACATCATCGTCTTTTTATCGATTCCAAAAAAATCGTATGCATTTAATACAAACTCAGGTCTAAGGTATAATTTTACGAAAATCCATGTAAACAAAATTATTTGTCAAAAAATTTATCATCCCTATTTTATAATTTCACTGTATCTAATGTTCAAATCTTTGATTTGTGTTTCCGTGTTATTTTTATGATTGAAAATCAATTTTTTGCCGCCAAATTATACATCTGCTTCTATGAGCATGTCCACCTTGACCTTTACAAATCTATTGTGTGTGCCCTCCTGTTATTCTAGAGTTCCTTCTCTAGACCTGCCTGTCAGGAGTCCAACCAGGATCATGATTGTTTGCCTATTCTGGCTCAGTGTAGATACTCCGCGAATTTTTGCGATGGTTTCTTGATGAACTCTTTGGCCTGTCACTTTCTTGGCGCCTTGTTTCACTATTGTCTGCTGCTTTATTGTCCAAGTACTGCTATTAGTTTTTTGCAGCGCTTTCGCTATGCCACAGAAAGGTTCAGGGCCAATGGGAGCACAACGTGCCTCTTCGCGAACTATTGAGTCTACCTCTCCATTGTCCTTGTGATCTGAGAGGCCTGGTAAAATTTAAATGTCTAGAAAAAAAGTTATATTGTCCATTGTGAAAATAATTTGGCCATACTATGTTCTATTATTGCTGACACATCTAAATAATCCTTGAAAATATCAATTTTATTATTAAAACACAACAAAACAACAGCCAGCAAGTAACTTTTAAGGTTAACAGAATTTAAGTTCTCTTGTAAGCCTCCGAAATTGGCGGCTTAGGTTAGGGAAGGTTTAAATTGAGTTTGACATACGGCGCAACAAAGATATTAACTTTAAGCGGCCCTTAACCAAAGGTTACAGAATAAAAATATAAGATGTTTCACTCGTTCGAATTTATTGCGTAAAGCACCGATGCCGCTGGTGACTTGGATGGTACAGTACGTCGCTACGTCCTTACTTGCATTTAATTTGGCATGTTATACGGGACGTCGCGCGCTGTTATTTTAGAACGGTATTTATTGGTTGTTCGTGTTTTATATTTATGTTGTATAGATTTTTTAAATTTATTAATTAATTGTTGAAATGAGCAAAAAGTCATATTAATATTTTTCTCTTTAATAGCAAAGCTTAAACACTGAATATTTTGTAATATTTACTAATACAAAATTACGGATTCATTTTTATAATAAGGATATTATATAAACAAGTAAATTACGCAAGAAAACACAAAAATTCAATTCTATAGCTAACCAAAGGGGAATTGGTCAGTTCTTTTTGAACGAATTTACTAAATTTTCTTTTCATCATCCATGTAATCAATTTCCTTTCAAAGATTATGCAAGTCTCTATACCAGAGTCCGTATATATTTTACTCTCAAATGTAAATTGAAATATTTGAAAAACAATAGATTAAATTTAACACATAAACCAAACTCCAAACATAGTATTTTACAACATTTATAAAAATTTTTAATAAAGGTATTCTGCAGCTGCTTCTCTTTTTACTGTTTCAACCTTGTCAATCCAAAACATACGCGTTATTTAAAGATCAAAATTTAAGATTTAGTGAACCTATTATATTCTGGTGGCTAATGAGTATATTTAATTGAATTTGTGATAAAATAAAAAAATTTTTTTTTACCTTTTCTAATTCATATCCAGAACATTTATCACATTGTCGAAATAATTGACATTTAAAAATAAATCTTTGTGATAAAGAATCCTATTAATTTAAATATATATTTTTCTAAATACCCCTGTATAGCTTGAAATAAAATAAGCTTTTCGAACTTATCTGGTATCTACCGGTCTCGTTATTGACAACAAAAGCGAGTCGTAAACATAATTTATGAGAGCGGCGTCCTTTTGGGACGCCCTGGAGTGAAACATCTTATATTTTTATTTTGTAATCTTTGCCTTAACCATAAGCTTGACTTGAAATCAATACATTTTATTTGTAGTAGCTAACAAACCGAACGGCAGTGGTTTCACCGCACCACCCATGGATGCGATCGAACGCGCTTGTTGTATGAAAGAAGAACTTTTAACGGCGATCGAAAGGTTAGGAGAAAAACTCCCTCCCAATACCTTAGATCAACTCATAGATGAATTAGGAGGACCGGAAAATGTCGCTGAAATGACCGGTCGTAAAGGTAGAGTCGTTTCGACCGAAGATGGTGGTATACAGTATGAAAGTAGATCGGAAAATGATGTTCCTCTGGAAACGTTAAATTTGACAGAGAAACAACGGTTTATGGACGGCGAGAAAGATGTTGCAATCATTTCGGAAGCTGCATCGAGTGGTATGTTTTTTTTTTTTATTTAAAATTATTCCTTCAAAAAGGCTGTCAAAAGTAAAAGTACGAAGTGGTGCATATGTAGAGGTGATTACATTTTAGATCTGATATAAATGTTTGATATATTATAGGTATATCACTACAGAGTGACAGGAGAGTAAAAAATCAACGACGGAGGGTACACATCACGTTAGAATTACCTTGGTCTGCCGATAGGGCCATACAGCAGTTCGGTAGAACCCACCGGAGTAATCAAGTTAACGCTCCCGAATATATTTTCTTAATATCCGATCTAGCCGGTGAAAGAAGGTTTGCTTCGATTGTCGCTAAAAGGTAAAAAAATTGATATTTTTAGAATAATCAAAAATAAGTATGAATAATATTTTTGTTTCAGATTAGAAAGTCTAGGAGCGCTAACTCACGGAGATCGTCGTGCGACAGAAACCCGCGATCTTAGCCAATTCAACATCGACAACAAATACGGTCGTTCAGCGCTCGAAGCAATAATGAAAGCTATAATGGGTTATGAACAGCCGGTAGTTCCACCCCCGCGAGACTACAAAGGTGATTTCTTCAAAGATATCGCAGCGGCACTAATAGGTGTGGGGATGATTGTAAATAGCGAAAATATGCCGGGAGTGCTGTCCTTGGATAAAGATTACAATAATATGTCAAAGTTCCTTAATCGTATTTTGGGTATGCCAGTAGAGTTACAGAATAGGTTGTTTAAGTAAGTTGATTATTTTTAGTATTAGGTTGGAAAAAAATTGTTATATTTGTTTTTTTTTTCAGATATTTTACTGATACATTAGCTGCTATCATCACATCTGCTAAGAGATCTGGAAGATTTGATTTGGGTGAGTTGAATTTATTGTCCAATAATTACGTGAGGCATTGTTGAGGATTTTTTGCTGTCATCAGTAGAAATAACCCAAGGACATTGATAATTGTAGGCAACAGACCTCCGCCTACGGCGTCGGTTTTTTTTCCAGCAACAAGCTTTCGAAATTGTCATAAAATTTTTGAGCATGTATCAATGACCGAGGGTTATTCGGATAGAAAATTATTTGCTAATTATAAAAAAAAATACTACAGAGCTGAAACAATTTATTTGAAGGTGCAATTAACATAAGAACAATTAGTATTACAACCAAATCGTGACATTTCGAAAAATTAAATTTTTCAAACTTCAAAATCGAAATAAATCAATGTGTGTCCATAGCAACGTGAAAATAGCCTATGGTCTGTTATCAGTGTAATGTTGAGATGATTGGGTGAAATTGTTGATATTATAAAAAATGAGGAAATTTGATTGGTTCTTGGAACTGTCGAAAAAATTTCATAGGTAATACCACGAGTGCTTCAAATTTTGTCGATAATTTTTTCTTTTCCACGAAAACTTGTTTATTTGGCAAAAATATGAAAACAAACCGATTGATAAAATCATGAGTCCGTTTGGACGAGGGATTTGTTCTAAATTCGGTTTGTTTGAATGTTTTTGCCCCAAATAAACAAGTTTGAGTGATGAAAATAAAAAATTTGTGATAAAATTTGAAGAGCGAGTTGTATTTGGGAAGATTATTTTTTTCAACAATAAAAAATTTTGTATTAAATGTTCAGTATTCTCTTGGGTGATGGCACTGAATCGGTTTGTGTTCACTTTACAATATACTTCGAAGCACTTCTAGCTGTCAATAATGACAAATTCAAAGTAAAATTTTCACGTTTCAATGTAAACAAGGTGCTATCGATGAGGAAGCAGAATTATCAAAGGTAATACCACGAGTGCTTCAAATTTTATCGATAATTTTTTCTTTTCCAAGAAAACTTATTTATTTGGCAAAAATATGAAAACAAATCGATTGATAAAATCTCGAGTCCGTTAGAACGAGGGATTTTATCTAAATTCGGTTTGTTTGAATGTTTTTGCTTCAAATAAACAAGTTTGAGTGATGAAAATAAAAAATTGTGTGATAAAATTTGGAGAACGAGTTGTATTTGGGAAGATTATTTTTTTCAACAATTTAAAATTTTGTATTACCTGAATGATCAATATTCTCTTGGGTGATGGCACTGAATCGGTTTGTGTTCATAAACTTTGAAGCACTTTTAGTTGTCAAAAATGACAAATTCAAAGTAAAATTTTGACGTTCCAATGTAAACAAGGTATTATCGATGAGGAAACAGAATTATCAGTATAATACCGAATGATTGGCTAGAATGATGTATTGCTATTGGTTAAAACCACCAAAATGTCAGATTTTGACAAGTGACAAAAATAATCAGGATAATACCGAATGATTGGCTAGAATAATGTATTGCTATTGGTTAAAACCACCAAAATGTCAGATTTTGACAAGTGAAAAAAATAATCAGTGTAATGTTGAGATGATTGGGTGAAATTGTTGATATGATAAAAAATGAGGAAATTTGATTGGTTCTTGGAACTGTCAAAAAATTTTCTTATCGATAAACCTCACAAAAAATATTTTTCAAGGTATTCTGGATCTTGGCGCCGGAGGAGAGGTAGTGAAAAAGGTACGCACGGTGACTTTCCTACGAAAACACGCGACAGGTACAGCTCCAACGGAACTTCATACTGTTCATGTGGAACGGGGCATGGCTTGGCCGGAAGCTTTGGAAAAATTCTCCGACCTTGTAGGTGAACACGAAGGTTAGTAGCATGTGATTAAAATCATCCTTAATAAAGCGCCTGAAACATCCTGTATATCATCATCTCCGTCCGAGAATTGTAATTCAATGTCTGTCGGGGCATATAGCACGAGAAGTAGTTGTTTCTTCTTGATTGAACGGAATTTTGGAAAATCTTTTTCAAAAAATGTGTAAGGTGTAATAGTATCAAATCTATTATTCTTCAATATCTATTAGTAACACGTTTTACTAAATACAGGAATCTGTGATTATCTCTAATCGCGCGTTTCGAATGGTGCTTACTAACATTATTGTCGAGCAAAAACACACTTACAACCCCCAAAAATGGTCAAGTAATCTGGACTTCCACGCCATAATTTAGCGACAAAAGCGAACGTGGTGGCGCCATCTACAATTTGTCTCAATTCCAAAACACAGAGATTCGTGCATTCTCAAACCCCTCGATCTCAATTTTTTAAAGTTCATCTATAAATTATTATAGGGGAATCATTTGTTAGCAAAAAACGATATTTTTAAAATACATTCATTTATTTGTGTTTTCTCTTATATCTATCTTCTGTATGTTCCTTATTCTTTTTTCTCTTATTTTTTTTGGGAATCAAACCACAATAATGTTTTTATATTTTTTATTTCGACGTTTCGGTAGCGTTCCAGCTACCGTTATCAAGATTAATTAGTTATTATAGTAGTTTACCTAACTAGTGCAGAAAGTGATACTTTTCCGCACGCTATTGCAGATGGCCGAACGACGCTTTAGCGAGTTCGGCCAGCAATCGCGTGCGGAAAAGTCACTTTATGCACGTGTTAGGTACACTATTTTTTCTACTAGCGTGCGGAAAAGTCCACTTTTCCGCACTCATTTCAGTGCGGAAAAGTAAATTTGTCAAGTTTTTGGGGAGTATATACTGACATTTGAATATATAAAATATATATTTGATACTTGTAGCTTACCAAATGACTTGAAAATTAATAAATTTATTATAATTCTGCTATAATTTTCAATTAAAAAAAATTTATTTTTCAATCATTTTTTAATGGCCCCGGTGTAAGCCTAATCAAATGAATGTCAAATAATAATAATTAATTTGTTGATATATATTTAATAAGAAATGTTTCTTTATGTTAACTTTTGGGTTTTTTCCGCATGCTAGTAGAAAATAGTAGTTTACCTAACTAGTGCAGAAAGTGATACTTTTCCGCACGCTAGTAGAAAATAGTAGTTTGTGCAACTAGTGTAGATATGATGGCCATATCGCACGAGGACGAAGTTTGAGCACGACGCCGTAGGCGGAGTGCTCAATCGTTCAAGTGTGATATGGACAATCCACACGAGTCGAACAGCATATTTTTTCTACGACCCATTTAGGAAAAAATCTAGAAAATAAACAATTGAATAAACTGTAAAATAAATATAAGTAAGTTGAAATTAAAAATTTTCAACAATTTTATTCATAATCGTACCAATTCAATTTTATGTCTTCACTAATTTTTTGTTATAAGTAGATGTTGCCAGTCGGACTCCCGCACGAAGGGTACCGTACCTTTGTCTATAATATGAATATTCTGCTAAATATCTCAAGCGTCTACCTGTTGTCGTTATCAATATCAAGCAGAATTATTATTTAAAAATAAAATTAACAATTAAAAAAAACGACTTCACGGGGAATCGATCCGGGGTCTGCCGCGCGAGAGTCTGGTATGTTTACCACTAAACCATTGGGGTTTGAACTAGTTTAACGTCAGAAGTATTGAATAGTTTTGTAAGAGCTGATGTCCAACGATAGTCCCTTAAATACCCATTTTATTCTGTTTTTAGTATTTGTTATTAATTTATACGAATTGTTTTATTCAAGTTTATTTTTGTAAATGAATATTCTCAATCCACTGCTTCTGGGAGAGACTTTTTTTGACAAATTATTTTGACGTTTCATTAAATTGGAAAAAAGATGAGTGACGAGTACTAAACGCGAATGCTGATTGGTGGATTTCATATACGTTCTAGGATGTATATGAAATCATATACGTTCAGTTAACAGATATGGCCTACATTTCCATTCTGTAAACTGTGCAGGAAATGGATAATATACATGTGGGTGTAGAAAAAATAATTTTTGGTCCCTATCTGACATAACGAAAAAATTTGACAACTAGACAATCAATAATATTTTAAAGTTTAAGACTGCAAAACTTTGTTGTCGAATTTTATTAAGGTCCATTCACAGCAGATCATAATATCTCTAGTAAAATGTGAAATAATAGTACCATTATATTATGCAACGATCATGTAATGATGGTTATTAATACACAAGCATTAACCGGGATACGAAACGAGTCAAAGGCGAGTTTCGTATGGTTAATGCAAGTGTATTAATAACCATTGCATGAGAGTTACATATACTATATTTTCCACGAAGAAATATATAAAAAAATTTACTACCCGGGAGACTCGAACCCGGAATGTAAGATCGAAAAAAACCTTATGCAGCGCCTTCACCCTCTGCGCCATGGGCCAACGGTTGAACTGATAGCATAAAGCGTATAAGTATGTTACTGTTATACAATATTAAATAAAATATTGTAAACAAAATTAATAAGTTTGAATATGTATTTGCCTTGGTCATTAAGTATTTTCGTTCTGGTGCTCGACATTTCTTTTAAAAACTAACGCAAAAGATTTAAACTGTCATAAAACATTGTCAAACATTCTACAGAAAATATTGGGTCTGCCTACTTGGGTATTTGAAAATCTAGATTTCTATTGTTCAATTTTTCAGTTTAATAATGAAAACCAGTGGTATAATCAGTAGGTATAATTATGAAACTGAAAATTGGCATTTAATTAACAACTTAAAGTATAGGAGTAGGAAAAATATTTCATTTTATGACATTCTAACGATATTATGATAGTCTACTAGAAATGGAATCCAGTGAAGTGCACGTTCCAGGAACGGTTTTTATTGGGATAGCGCTTTTTTTT
>CAJUYH010000877.1:56120-73372 GCA_910591685.1 Galerucella tenella | reverse complement strand
TTTTTTTTTTCAATTTATTGTCGCATCAACCGCTTAGGGTTATTAGCGACAGGAACCATTCAATTTACATTAGATAGATGCATGAATTACAAAACATTATACAACTTAGTTGACTTAAGAAATTGACACAGATTATTTTCGGATTTTCTATTGAAAAATGAACGCTAGTACATGTGGTAAATTTGCATTTTTTCTCTGACCATCGTATTTTTTACAGTCTAGCAATATATGTTTTACCGTGATAAATTAACTCCAATGTTAAAATGTCATATACCTGGAAATGTTATTGTCACTTGGACATCGATAAAAAAGGTGCATCCTTTTTTATCGGATAAAAACTTCTCTTCCTCAATATCTAGTAAGCGGACGTCACTTTTACACAATGACAATGAGTCGCAAGTTTGGTGACTTATAATTTCACAGCAATTCATCCATATATTCTGTCGTTAATTTATCTTGCCAAAAAACACTCGAGCTTTTCTTTTATTAGATAAATTTCTCTTTAACTCAAAATTTTGACAATCACTAAATTTGCTCGAAAAACTGACATTAGATAAAATCGATCCACCTTCGGTGTCGCGATTTTATCATGTCAGTTTTTCTCGTAAAATTAGTGATTGGCAAAACTGTTTCGTTGCAAAGAGAAATTTCTCTTGTGTTTTTACTGTTGATAAATACATTACGTGTATCACAAATTCATTAGGTAGTCGTGCGTAAGTCTTGTGTGACCTAAATAGTGTTTTTCTAGCTGTGTAAATGGATCTTTTAAAATGTGTCAATGCTAAACTAGTTGTTGTGGTATAATTTCCAGGGCATTGATGCCAGTTCAACAAAAATGTTGGTTGTTATGATACAATTTAATATTGTAAGCAATAAAAAGAGGTGGAAAAAATTGGAATGTATTACAACATTTATACAAAAACAGTAACTAGTTTGAATAGTGTGATATTTTAATAAATACATAATTGTTAAATTGATACTTGTTTGATTTTTTTTAAATAGATGGTTGTTTTATTAGATAACTGAATTGAAAAAAGGTGAGACAAGGATCAAGTTGTTGTAAGAAAACTGATTATTTAAAATAAATCCCCTCAATATGGGGATGTATAAAAAAGTTGCAATAAAATTCAAAGCTTCAGTAACAACATCATTAGATTTTAAAAATAGCAACAAAATTTTGATGAAAAAGGAAAAAGTTCAACAAAATTTGGAGACGAGATTCAAGCAATTCGAAATTGAATCAGTTCAAACATTCCGACCATAAAAGTTTACATTCTATAATAAATAGAGTGTCATAGCTCCATTATTGTTGATAATCTTTTTTTTATGTTTTGATTGTGGTTTTGCTTCTATTAAACTCTTGGACCAGTCGTCTGATAGCCCAACCAACCTCTATTTTGGAAATTATTCGCATTTTATTAAACTCACTTAAATGGCTGTCATCGTGGATAATGCGCTTTGACAAATTTAACACATATGCCTGATTGTTACTTTGATATTAAATTAGGTTTACATTGGGAAAAAAAGTATACCAGTTTTATATGACGCGCAGTGTACAAACTGTATAATATTTTCGTTGCTGCAATTAATATTGTTTGCATTTAACACTTCGATGACATCATCTTTGAGTAACTCCAACCTTAAAAATGGGTCAGCTCTTCCATATTGACACATTTCTGTTATAAAAAAAACTGTTGGCATTTTTATACATATTTCTTCCCACTTCTAAGATATTTTGAATAATCTTCATTGCATTTGGTTTTGTTATATTATGCTACATATATTTTACTTTAATATGTTTAACAAAATTACAATAAATATGGTCTGATCATTTTTTTTTTGATCGTTTGAACTACTAAATGTAAATTTTTTCCTCCTGTTTCAATAGTGCTGCCAAATTTTTTAGCGCCTGCGTGCTTTCAACTTCCAACTGTTTATTTTACTGTATTAAACCCCCGATTTAAACCACTTTTTAGCCTTTTAGAGACATTAAATTTTACGATATAGAAAATAAGTACTTAGTATTATATAAGAAAGTTTGTACCAATTTATTGATCAACTTTAAAGCTCGCAATGAAAATTGTTTTAATTGCAATTTGAAAACGTAAAAATTTATGTATATAGTTTTAAAATTAATAAGTATAAATATAATTTTTTTTAAGGTAAGCACGAATCTATGGTGTGAAACATTTGAAACGCAAAAACCATCATTTAAATAGGTCCATTCATTTATATGTTTGGGCTTTGCTCAACATCCCAGGCACTTGAACTGAATCTTTGTACCATTACCCATGTTATTTACTTCCATTCCATTCCTTCGTATCTTCAATATAATAGGCCACCCGTTTAACTGGAGGTAGTTGTAATAGTTGTATTATTCCCTCTCCAAAGTGCTTCCTCCGTGTTCTTGTCAGTTCACACAGAAGCATAGTAGGTGTTTCATCATAGAGTTCACATTTTCTGCACATAGGTTCACTGACTTTGCCCATTTTGAGCAGATGCTTCCTCGTGGTGCAGTGTCCAGTCATCAGTTCGGTATTTGTCTTCAAATGTCTCTTACACAGTTTCAACAGCCTTGTCTACCTTACTCAATATTCTCTTTGGGTCAGCCTCCATTTGACTTCTTGTTTCGAGATTCGTATTCAATATTTCAAAAATTACTCTTCGTGTTTTTTTTATGAGGGGGGAAAACCCAATGGGAAAATGTCCCAGAGGTATAGATTCAAACAGAATGTTTAAATCCCTCAACTTTGTCCCGGAACTTCCCCTCTAAGGGTGGCACCTACCAGCTAAAACTCCTCTCTCACCCTTAGCCTTCCATGTTAGTACAACTTTTGCCCCATCTATAATTGTGGAACTCTTGCTTCTTTATCTGTGTTGTTGATCACTTATTTGCACTTCTGATCTTGAAGTGGCTATTAACTTCACCGCTTCGGGAATAATACTGTTTTGGCCTGAGATACTTTTTATTTTTATTCGATTCGCTGCTCTTATAAGTTACACATCATTGATCTCTGTGATATCCTCGACATGACGCACCGAACCAACACAATGTTTGTCAACATTTTACATAATATTAAATTTTTTTCGCCCGATGTTATATTGATGCTGAAAAATAGAATTCAGCTGTTGTTGCATTTCTATAAAAACTGTCTGTCATCAGATATATTGTAAAGATAAAGGACTCAACTTCCAATTGATGTAAAAATATACAGGGTATTTCATAAAAAATTGGGAGTGGTGACCATAGGAAGGAGGTTGCTCAAGTTATAAAATTAGTACATATTAGCAAAAAGAAGTCCTCCTTTATATGAACGTGGGTTACAAGGAATATGTCCTTGATGTTCTTTGCGAAGAGACTGTATGTTGTACAAACAAAAATATTTCTCGAAGTTCAGATTAAATAACATTTGACTCCAATAGATTTTAAACGATGGTTTTTTTTATTTTAAACGGATCACACTGTATGAAAAAAATAGATATCACATCCCCACATTTTTCCAAAATTAATTTGGTTCCCGTTATCTTATCGTTTTACTTTTTTTAAAGTAGCGTGTTTTTAAAACGCGTATTATTTGAGAAAAATCTGTGAAATAGTTATATTTAGGTATGTATTTATACGACGAGTAGGATTTTATTATGTACTTTTTTGTATAATTTTTTTTTGTTAGCTATTTTGAGAGGGAAGACTTTGTCTTTTTTTTAAAGAATTTATTTAAAAATTTGTATAATATTGTGTTCACAGTAAAAAAATATCATTCTAACAAACGTATTTTTTATTTTCCATCACTATAATTTCATTCAAAAAATTTCAAAAACTATACACTTTGTAATAGAAATTTAAAAGAGGTTAAGCGCTAGGATTAACGAAGGCAATGAAATACGGTATAAAATAAGAATAAAATCGATGAAAAAATTTTAATAGGGGCCAACCGTAAATTACTTCATACAATATTTGAAATTTTTAAGCATTCCTCTACCTCTTCTAAGCGATTTTTAGCGAATTGCTGGTTATAACTTAGCGGTTATTTGCGGTAACAAGCGCTTATTCAGCCGCTGAAATGAAGCGATTACGATATTGGTTGTAAATGTCATCACCCATCTCAAGAAAACCCGAAAACTTGATCAAATCAAATGGGAATTAACAATTTACGACGACTGTATTCAAATAAAATGTGGTTACTGATTTGACATTTCAGTATTTACAATTTAAGGCAAACATTTTAATGGTTTCAACTTTTTATAACCAGTAAGTCGTTAAAATCGGCTTATGAAATGTTTGTCCGGTTTTATAAAGTAGAGAGTGAAAATGAAAAAATCACTGTAAAAATATAGAAAAATAGAAGAAGTCTGCCACAGAACAGTTTTGCCAAATAATTTTTGACCGTACGAAAAATACATATGGGATATAATGTATATATATTTTTTCCATGTTTTTAACATAACCTTCCATTGATTCGAAAGAGGAAATGTAGAACTGCAAGCGTATGCAGACGACCTTGTCATCTTGGCAAGGACCAAGTCAGGAAGGGTAGCATATAATATCCTCCAAAAGACGTTGGACGATGTCCACAGTTGGTGTCAGAGGGAACAGATGTCTGTTAACCCTGGCAAAACTACTTCACTAGGAGAATAAAGTTGGAGGATCTTCCACCGCTTTCCTACAATGGTGAGGTTATTCCATTTGCAGCGGAAGTAAAATATTTGGGGATTATCCTAGATATGAAACTTACTTGGAAAGTTATCCATAAGGCCAGACTATCCTTGTGGACATGACGCAGGATCTGTGGAAAATCTTGGGGCTTGGGACCCAAACAAATCTATTGGATATATGTGATGATCATTAGACCAATGATCACATATGGAGCTATTGCCTGGTGGCCAAAAGCTTTACAGCGAACGGCCCAATCAAAGCTCTCTGGTTTACAGAGACAGGCTTGTCTGGCAATTACTGGTGTTATCAACTCCACACCGTCAGCAGCCATGGAAATCCTTCTGGACCTACCTCCTCTCCATATAGTTAGACAACATACAGAATTGTGCATATTTCTAAATGCACAAATCAGGCTTATACAGAACGAAGCAGAATGCTAGTGGACACTGAAAGTCACAGTATTCTGGGAATGACCTCTGACGTTATGCCTCCAACAGTAAACTACGACCTGCTTTATACCGTCCTAATTCCAAATAGAGATGAATGGGTCCTCCGCAAGGATGAACTATTAAGAGCAGACAGCTGTTGGAACACAGACGGCTCAAAAACACCCTCAGACTTGGTTCAGGTGTATACGGGCGCAGACCTAGGACAGAAATTTCAACCTCTCTAGGATCCTATGCAACCATATTTCAGGCGGAAATTTACGCCATTGTTTCATGTGTGGCGAGAGTGGAGCAAGCCAATCTCATACATAGAACAATAAAAATTTTCTCGGACAGCCAAGCGGCTTTAAAAGCACTTAGCTCTCGCCGTGTAACGTCGAAATTGGTTTTAGACTGCCAAAAAAGACTCTCCTCAATAGGAGAACTCAATAAAGTATTGCTGGTCTGGATCCTTGGCCATTTTGGCATGGAAGGAAACGAGAAGGCAGACTCTTTTGAGAGGGAGGGTGCCGCACGTGTTTCTATCGAACCAGAACCTACAATTGGCATCGCAATAAGATTTGCCAAACAAACACTAAATATCTGGACAGCAAGAAGAGCTTTAGACTTCTGGCATAATTTACCAGGATTGGTTAATTCAAAGGATTTTATACATCCTACGAAGAATGTCTCCAAACAAATGTTGGACTATAGCAGACATGACTTACGTTGTCTAACAGGCCACTATCATCTGAATCATCATATGTTAAAACTTGGACTGTCGGAAGATCCGACTTGCCGACTTTGTCTGGAAGATGATGAAACAGCAGAGCATATTATTTGTGTCTGCCCCGCCGCGGCTCGAATCAGGTATCTGATGCTTGGCAGGGTCTCTCTCTCGCCCTCGGACCTGAAACATCATTCACCAAATTACCTAATAGGCTTTGTTAAGAAGCTGAATTTGTTTGGTGAAATCTGAATAGGTGTGAGCCACAATAAACTTTTGCCAGTCGCAGTGGAGGGCCTTATAGACCCACTCACCACAAACCTAACCCTAACCATTGCTCCACGATTTAGACACAGTATAGGAGATCGTTCCTATACTGTGATTTGGGTTTAACCAGAGCCAAATGGTGGGGGAGGTTTAGCTCTAACTCTGCTTTATAAAGCGCTTTATCACCCACAGGTCGCGTTAACTCTCGGGGCAGGGGTAACTCGAGCTTATAACAATGACATATTATCCTGGACAAACAGCATAAAATATGAAGATTTAACCTAAAACCCTTGACAATGAAATTTAAGAAATGCATTGTTAGAGCATCCAAAAACTAATTTTAAAAAAAGCGAAAACAGTAATATTTTGAAACCGGTGACATTTCAATCGCGATAAACTATCTCAAATATTAAAATATCTCGATTGTTAAAAGCTCTTATTAATACACTTGCTGGTTAAATAACTATTAATGAATCATTTATGTATGTTTGGTTGTCTATATCATGAAATCTGGTAAAACCAAATAAATTTGGATTTAAATGTAAATTTGTCTTCCTCTTCTAATTGGTTCATTGTTCGAATTTACAAAATACTCAGATTTTGAGATACTATTTATTTAAAGAGTAAAAACTTTTTAATACGTTTCACTAGAATTTTCCAAATTTAATATTTATATAGGAGTGTACAGGACAAAATAAATACAGATATTTTAAAAAATCAACACACCGTTCATGGATCTGACGGGGACAGTTTATTATTGTCAGTTGTTTCATCAGTTGGTTTTTGAAGACTCAAGTTTCTCATTAATAAATCCACATCTTGTTTAAATTTATCAGTACAAGTAAACTGTTTCGCTATTTGATGCAGTCGTTCCATACCTTTCTTCATTTTTTGTATTTGATCCAACAGCACACCCAATTGGTCTTTGTCTAAAACATTTAGATAATATGTTAAATGAATACGTTAAAATGTCTTGAATATATATTCTTTACCTTTTTGAAGCACGGGTGTTTTCTTTAGAGGCAAGGAAGCCAAGAGTTCTCTTACATTAATTCCAACATCTCCTTGTGTTTCCCCACTCTTTGTTTCCGTTTTTTCATCTTCTATATGCGATTCCTTATTTACGTAGCTAAAACTAGGTTTGTCTCCTACTTCTTCGTCGGTTGATGTATCAGTTGCCTCCTTATTTTTTTTGATCTAATAAAAACCATTAAAATATCAATATAATATTTTCAAGAATTACATTAATTCAACTAAAAGTTGAAATACAATAATTTTTAATATTATTTATTAGCAAAAACTTGAAAGTCGAAGACAAGCGAATTAAAAAGGATCATATATGATCTCAAACGGTGTCAAGATATCCTATTGTTATTTGTGGTTTTTTAATTTTTATTCCCAAAAAAAGTCTATCTGCAACACTTTACAATTCCTTGACGAGATTATTTTGCCTTTTTCGAAACAAGTTCAAACCATATTGGTAAGAATCTTGGCAACTATGCATTTCCGTTTTGGTACACCATACCTCTGATTTGTTCAAACTTAATTTAAATCCCAGATATCATTCAAATGTATATATACAGAACACTTTTACTAAATAAATATGAAATATTGAGCATTTGTAGGTACCTACTTACCTGTTTTTTAGCTTTGATATTATTGTCTGTAGCATGTTTACAAGTGACTGCATCACCCTGATCAGTAGTAATGGTAAAATAATTTGACGGTTGAGTCGTTTCGACTGCCTCGACAGTCTTCATCGTCTTTCTACACTTTCCATCAATTTCTAAGTCCATATTAATCTTATGATCCACCGGACTCGACACCAAATAAATAACTGTACTAGATTTTTTATTATTGTACTCTCTATCCGAATCTATTATATTTTGAAACAAGCTGAAGATACTACGTAACATGTTTTTTTACGTATAGAACATATTCTGATAATGTATCAGCTAAATGCGATTCCCCGATCAATATTAATAACTTGTGTGTCTAACAGAACATTATATTAACCACATGGTAATTTTTTGAATACAGATTGACAATTATTTTTTAGCTTGACATTACTTTGGGCTTCTTTGATTGAAATTGTAAGACGTTTTGGCAGTGTACCACCTACTTATCATATAGTATACAAATAATGAACAGTGGCGGTACATCCATAATTTCAGAATGCCAAATTTGGTTCTTGTTTGCCTAGAATCGAATGCTGGCAAAATTACATTTGTAATGATTGATAATTGCACGGGACATCAATTGAAGATCTTTGCTTAAAAATTCATTTGTGTACAGTGAAATGAAGAATATAAGTTTTTTCTTCTCACTAGGAAAATATACCTTTGTATTTCAGGCAGAATGCTCATGGGATAAATATTTTAACTGACAACGACTTTACATAGTCTCAAAATAACATTCAAACTGGTAAGCCAACAGATTGCTGTGTTCCCAGCATGAGGAGCAGATGCACTCCAAACATTGCCAGACGATTTGGAATCCAGAGACATTTTAATTGCACTTCAGATTTTTGATTTTACTCTAAGGGCTGGTTTTACAAGAGAGATTTATACTGGGTATAGTTATTCTGGGAATAAAGTTATACCAGAATGTATACCTAGTTTAAAACTAGTTGGTTTTACGATGCTTTTTTACACCGGTATAGCAACTAGTTTTATTCTAGGTATAAATTCTGGTATAACTTTATTCCAAGAATAACTATACCTAGTATAAATCTCTCTTGTAAAACCGGCCCTAAAACAACTTATACAGGGTGGTCCTTAATAATTGTACATAGAAGTACAGTACAATCTTCACTTAAAAAAATTGCGATTTAAATCAACTAGCCTTATTAAAATGTTGATATTAAGAGAGATACAGAGTGTTAAACATGCAATTTTAATTAGTTTTAGCTAGTTTACGATAAAAACGACCTTCCCACAACTCCCCATACATCAAATTTTTTTTTTCTAAGGTTCTCCAAATGGTTGACACTCGAGGGTTTAGGGGGTCCAAAAATCAAACTATGTCAGAACTGTTCAGTGAATAGGAATAGCACTAGAGTGAAAAATAAATACATAATAAAACAAGATGTATTAATTGATAAAAAATGATACTTTAGAATATTTTAAACTTATAAAAAATTAAGAACTTAAAAACCTAAGTAGCATTCTGATTTTTCTTAGTTTCAGCTTCTTTTGCCCTTCTGATTTGCATATCTCGTTGTTGTTGCAAAACTTTTTGGAATGTTTCAGCCTCTTCTTCTTTTTGACAACCTGTAAGAAAAATTAATAAACAAGCAAAAAAAGTTGTTGAATTGTTTCATGAAATAATTATTTTAGCCATCTGGTAAGAGGTGAATCATTCATTTGATACATACTCTCAAAGGGTGCTTCTTCTCCTTCAGAATCAGAACTGCTTTCATTGGTGGGATGCCTTAGATAAATATCAGACAATTCTCTGCCATTGGAAACCTCTGTAATTAATGAACTTGAAGTTTCTTGTTCATCTTCTTTTTTAGCTTTCAATTGTTCTGCTTTTCTTGCTTCGGCTTCTACTTTTATTTTTTCCCATTCAACACGATATTCCCTAAGAAATAAATTTAATGACAATAACGACAATAACAACTCTTTAAAATATATCATTACTTACTCTTCATATTCAACTGCAGCATCTTCAATTAGTTTATATAAGTCTTCTAGTCCTTGACCTGTTGCGGCACTGACCCCACAAACTTTAAGATTTTGATAGAATTCATCCAATGCTAAAGCCATGGATCTTGTTAAATTACTGATATAACTTTCATCTGATTCCAAAGCTTCTTGAAATACTTCAAAATCAGTCATCCAATCTTTAGCATATGAATGGTCTACAATATCTATTTTATTCATAACTACAATAAAGGGCAGTCTAGTTTTATACAAAATCGAACATGCATATAACATATTTGACATGAATGTAACTGGTGATGTACTTCTAACACAATCTACAACATATAGTATAACTGTAGGAAACGAAGAAGCTAGAGTTTCTGTTATAATAGACCCTGATACAGACCATGTAAAAACTTCTATTTGACCAGGCGTGTCTAAAATGCAGTGTTTATGTTGTGATTTTTGTATAAAATCAAGAACTTCTGGAAACTTCGTTGAAAATAAATTTAATGAAGTAACAATCGCTCCATTAGGACCCAAGTTATATTGTTTCATTACTTCTTTATAATTTACTGTATCCCTAATATCTAAAATAATGGTCATTAGGACATTGGACTATTAAAATAAGAGCCTTACTCTTATTATTAACATAATTACTAACCTATGTTGGCAAAATAAGGTAAGTTAATGCAGGCTGGGTCTAAATTTACTACATAAGGTTTATCTTTACTACTGGTCAATCTGGTAACCAACGAAGTTTTTCCGCTTCCAGCCATACCAAGAATTATCAAACAAACTGGTTTTCTACTTTCTTTGGCATCTTCAGAGCTTGTAGCCATTGTTTTGAATATTCTCAAATAAATAAAATATATTCTTGCAAATGTTTTGAGTACAGATTGTACAGATTTATAAATTTTAAAACTTATTTCTTATTTCTTCTTCTATTTCTGTTTCTCGAGTTCTCGACCATAGAGTTTTCGATGGCTAGCTAGACCAATAAGCATAGGCTGGTCATTATTTTAACAATAAGTAATCAAAAAAGTTCGTGTTCAAGAGAGCTTAGTTGATAATTCTGGAGGAATTGCTTTTGTACTGAAGTATGGGTGTGAGTATGGGTATCATACACTTCGGTACATGGAGGATGGAGAGATTATTTCTTAAATTTAGTAAAAGAATTACTATAAAATGATAATCGATAATTTTTGAGAATCGATATGCCTAGATTAATGCTGATCACCATAGATAACAGATAACACATCTGATCACTGAGTTGTCTGTGGTATAGATTGCACTCTTTATGAGTGAGTGAGAGCTTCAGTCAGGGACATCTAGTGAATACTATCGATACTTTTCCAGAAATTAAATAGACACCTGTGAAAAATCTTGGATTATTGGCAAGTCCCAAAAATGTCCAAACTCCAAATGTAAAATGGCGTTTAGTAAGTGTTTGTGGGATGTAGTTTTTGCGAAGAGCTAAAATTTGCGTTAAATCTAATTATATTGCTATATGTATGAATGAATAATTATTAATTAAACCGGTTGTGACACATTGAAAATGCTTAAATTGCGGACGAAGTAATATTATTAACTATCTTACAAATACAGTCAAGTGGGCCATGATATACAAATATTTTGCTTTGTTTTAATAAAAATGTAGTGAAAATGCTAAAAAATGGAAACGAAATTGTGTCGAATCTGTGGAAAACTCGGACAAAACTTCGTACACATTTTCAAAACGGAAGGATTAAGAAGCAAAATCGAGACATGTCTCCCAATAATTGTGAGTATATATGATTTCAGTTCAGGTAGATGCATTTAATTTATAAAAGAATTTTAGAATATTCTGTATTGTGCATTGTTCTAGTAGGATTAACGATTATTTCTAGTGAACAAAAAGGAATAATCTTCCACACAATGGACCAAAAACAGAAGAACGTCAAACGTACTGGTACCACAGATCCCCAATTTGTACGCTATGCTTCCAATTCGAGTACTGGTGTCCTTATGGTGGGACCCAACTTTCGAGTTGGTAAAAAAATTGGTTGTGGTAACTTTGGAGAACTCCGTTTAGGAAAAAATCTATATAACAATGAACATGTAGCTATCAAAATGGAACCTATGAAATCCAAAGCTCCACAATTACACTTGGAATACAGGTTTTATAAGTTACTTGGATCTCATGAAGGTATACCCAATGTATATTATTTTGGACCCTGCAGTAAGTACAATGCTTTGGTTATGGAACTTTTGGGGCCTAGTCTTGAAGATTTGTTTGACATGTGTGGGAGAAAATTTACTTTAAAAACTGTACTTTTGATTGCAATCCAATTGCTGCACCGTATTGAGTATGTACACTCCAGACACTTAATTTACAGAGATGTAAAGCCTGAAAATTTCTTAATAGGTCGTACTAGCACAAAAAGGGAGAAAATTATTCATATCATAGATTTTGGTTTAGCCAAAGAGTATATAGAGCTTGAAACAAATAAGCACATACCTTATAGAGAGCACAAATCCCTTACAGGTACTGCCAGATACATGTCTATAAATACCCATTTAGGAAAAGAACAGTCACGTAGAGATGATCTTGAAGCTTTAGGTCATATGTTTATGTACTTTTTAAGAGGATCTCTTCCTTGGCAAGGCTTAAAGGCTGATACACTCAAAGAAAGATATCAAAAGATTGGTGATACTAAAAGAGCAACTTCAATAGAATCACTTTGTGAAGGTCATCCTGAAGAGTTTTCAATCTATATGAGATATGTAAGAAGACTAGATTTTTTCGAAACACCTGATTATGAGTATTTAAGAACCTTATTCACAACTCTTTTTAATAAAAAAGCTTATGTGGAAGATGGAGAATTTGATTGGACTGGAAAAACTATGAATACTTCATTTGGCTCCCTATCTATAACAACACATGATAAAGTAACATCACCAAAAAGAGGCTTTACCAAGAATACTAAAACCAATGCAGCTCATGAAACCAATAAACAGCATCATTTAGTAAATTTGACTCCAGCGGAAAGACATGATTCTGTTCAAGTTTTAAGTTCTACAAATAATGAACTAAATGTTGATGACACTACTGCCCATAGCAGTGCACCAATTGCTCAACCACAAGAAATTGAAATTTTCGATGAGACTAAATGTTGTTGTTTTTTTAAAAGAAAAAACAGAAGTGTTGCTAAACAGTGAACTTAATGGTATTTAGACAAATTGTTTGTTTTTATTGTTGAAGTAGCCCAAATTTTAGATGCCAATTGAAAACAGTTTTTAGTTTTTAAGGACACTTAGGAAGTTTTTAAATTCAATTTTTATCTAATGTATTAAATTTTGATGTTTTTAAATAATACACAGTCAGGGTTCCCATCAAGCTGTGTAAACTGTAATTAAATTTTAGTAATTATACCTAATATACTATATATACATCTATATAAACACAATGAAAGGTATCTCATCATGAAATTATAAGAAATAAGGGTGCAGAACAGGTACTTCTCGATTTTGACAAAAAATTTTGTGACAATCTATAGGAATGGCTTTTATAATTTATCCTGACAATCTGACATCACAATTATAATATGACGTTTTAAAACAGATCATTGGTTAATTTATAATTGAAAAAATGGCTGCGTAAGCATAAAAACTTTTAAATGCCAATAGCAGAGTAACAAGCAGTTTGCTCCCTCAACAGAGTTAAGTTTAGTGATCCTGAGGGTATCCTGGATAATTTAGTACAGATGTTTTTCCCGAAATCGAAAAGTACCTGTTCTGTAGATAGTTAGTCCCTATACCAATAATGATGAAAATATACTCTCTTCACTAGGCAGCAGTTTTGCTGAAATATGAAATAAATCATCAAATCTGATTCTTTCTTTTACATCTACAAAACAATTGACAAGTGCGGGACTAAAAAACCATGTTCAAAGCGAAAAACTTTAAAAAAGTATTAAATTTTTTCAATAAAGAATATAACAAACTTCAATAAAGAATATAACAAACTTTAAGTATATTTACTACGTTGGTAAGTATATTATATTGGGAATTATTCATTCAAATTTGCAACAGTTTTTAAATTTTCTTCTTTAAGAACACTCCTTAATTATTAGTGAAGACTGTTTGTTTGTCATTTTGGTTAGGTATTCTGTCATGATATATTACTATATGTGGTGCTTTATAAAATTTAGTTTATTAAATTTATTATTATCATCATTATTAAAACTAAATTTCGTGTACTGTTACCAGTTTTCAGACAAAACCATGTAATTGATTTTGTTATAGAGATGTACTGTTTATGCTAATATTTGTTAGTTCTCTCAATCTTTTCATCTATGTACTGCCATGGAAACATAAAAAGTATCTGCATGGAAAGAGGATAATTGGTGGGAACCCTGTATAATGAAGGTGAGTTTATAGAGAACATTATGCAATTATTTTTTAAATATAAGTGATTAATCCTAAACTTGTGGCGTAGGTTTCAGCATTTTTTGTATTTTGGAAAGGATAAAAATTCAAATTAAGTACATTTCTTTTTTTAAACCAAAGGACTAACTATTTGCTCATGCTTTTTTTATAATTTTTTTTTGTTTCTTCAATAACTTTATATTTTTCTCTTGATTAAATAAATACAGTAAATTTTACTATTAATTTTAATCTATTGATATAACCTGAAATAACAAAGTATACTAAGTTATATAGTTAACACAATTATTCATGTCAAAATTCAAGCTTCTAGTGATCTTACATCTTTTCTTATTTTAGCACAACTCTTTACAGCATCCATTCCATTTCCAAATATATAAATCAGTAATAGTAATATTTTCTTTACTATCTGTATCTTTAAAATTTAAAATTTACTGAGCAAGTCAAACATTTTTTTCTATCTCTCAGTTTTATTTTTAAATTGTTGATTAATTATTGCTTCATTCATTCAAATATTCAGAATAGCTTTGAATTATTCGATGCTTATGGCTTTATGCACTGAGGCACTTTTTATTTAATTTTATATTAGATTAACTTCTATTAATATCTGTCTATAGATATTGAACAATAGTTTTATACTATTAACACCTTACAAAGTTTAGAATAGTTATTTATGTAACTAGTTATGAAAAGAGCGATATTGTTCAACAAGCGTAATATTTGCCAAAACGAGCGCTAGCGAGTTCTGCAAATTACGCGAGTTGAACAATGTCGCTCTCTTCATAACGTGTTTACGTACAACGTTTTATCTAATTCCGCGCTTTTATAATATTTAATGAAATTTTCAATCACAATGGTAATATTAAAGTGCAAATGGTGTTAAAAGTATTGTTACTATGAAGTATTCACCCAGAAAATTGACTTACTTTAAATAACTGTGTCCTTGATAATGTTTTTTTCAATGTTTATAAATCTTAAAATACTATTGAATTAAAATTATGGGGTAATTTTCAGTTTGAATAATGAAATAATTGTCAGTTTTGACAGTACCTAATTAATAAATTATTCTTTGAAACTCATGTAGTATCTCTATGTTGAATTTTAAACAGTTATGTAAAGTCTTTACATAACTACTTTTCATAACTGATATATAAAGGTTATGAAAAATGTGACGTTACCTAACGTCAAGGAGTGACTTAAAGTGTCACATTTTATAGCGGAATTAGATAAAATATATTTCATAATGTCAAATAGTCAAGCAGCCATTAAAGGTGTGAGCTCTTGTGTAAGTCAAAGTAAAGTAAGGGTTTTAACAAGGATCCTAACGGGACATTGTCACCTGAAAAAGCTCAAAATAGTGTTGGAAGAAGAATGTAGATTCTGTGGCCTGGAAGAAGAAATCCCCATCCACATTTTAAGGCACAACACCTAGGAGATTATTGGATACAAGAAGGACATTTATCTACTCTGAGACTTTCCTCAGGAACTAAGTGGAAGTAAAGGGTCACAAAAGATCTTTTAGCTATCGATGAATGTTACCCCAATATACATACAAGTTAAATGGAGTCAGTATGATCTACAAAATTTTACCAACCATTATGGTTTGCAATATCTTCTAAGTTAACGATCACGTTTTTGAAAATATTTTCAAAACTTTGTAAGGTGTTGATAGTGTAAAACTATTATTCAATATCTATTGGTAACACACTTTACTAAATACAACAATTTTACTGGGTACTGTAATAATCTCTTGCTAATTCTACCCTAGGATCATCATATCAAGATAAATTAAATGATAAACACTGTTACAAATTGGAATGATATAACACTGTATGGCTGTGCTGAAATATACAAGGTGTTACTTGTATTACCAACTAAATGTATGTTGGTTAAACTGAGAGTGTTATTGATAATTGTGACTAAAGTAAATTTTACCATAGGATAAAAAAACAGACTGAATTTTGATGACTGTTGATTATGATGTGTATAAAGAATTTTTGTGAGAGAACCTGGCCTTGTTGTAAACAAATTGAAAATAATTGGTAATAATTGGGAAGTAAATACAAAAAAAGCAATGCTCATATAAATAAATGATCAACTATGCTTTGAAATTGGAAAAAAAAAGATTTTATATTTTTGTGATATTATTTTTAATAATTAGTTAAGAATGTTTAAAAAAATTGACTTGCTGATCTAAGTAGTAGGTAAATAATATATTCTTATACTACTTAACTTCTTACAATTCTTTTAACATATTAAGTAAACTCACAAGTCACACACATAATTAACTAATTAATTGTTTCAATAATTATCAAATAAAAGTTGTAAGAAATATACATTATTCAACCAGTTTCACAAATTACATTTGCATAATCTAGAGTATTTTTCTATGTGATCTGAGATTTGTTATATTGGTGATCTAAGACATCAAACACTTCTAGTATAAGGGTATATTTAATATCTTTTTTCAAGTTTTAAATTATTATAAGAAATTAAGTCTGATAATTTTGGCAACCATGTTAAAGTTCAATGGTATTATTTAATATGGAGTGATAATTTGGTTCAATTAATTATTTTGCATAATTTTACTTATCTGGGTGATTATTTCTAAAGCAACTAAGATGTTAGTGAACCCTATTTCAATAATTATTTGTGTTTCACCAACATAAACTGCACTACAACGAGAAAATTTGTTCTTTTAATATTTTTGTCAGAACGGAATGCAAAGGATAGAATCGAGGATAGAATTGTGTGTTAAAAGTTTGATAAATATTTTAAAAAATATTATGATAAATTTCAATATTCTAGAAAGAAGTACAAAAGGGTCCAAACAAAAACTTCTATTTCGCTCAGGAGTAAAGTAGTTTTCTAAAATATAGAAGAATGTTATATAAAGTAAAGTTATGTTGACTTGAAAGTTACATTCACATATACAATTACAGTCATTTAGCATGAAAATTCATGTTAGATGATCATTTTGCTTAAATTATTCTGGCTTTATACTAGTCAGGTCGATTTTTGTTTTTAATTTACTATTTTTTCAAATTATAATTCAATATACAGGGCGAACCACCTTCGTGTTATAACGTCATCATTTTTTTTTT
>CAJUYH010000877.1:0-56020 GCA_910591685.1 Galerucella tenella | reverse complement strand
TTTTTTTTTTACATTGAACCTTTTTTTTAAATTTCCGGATTTTCCTTGCTGGGCTGATTCCAAAAATGTATAACACGTTGCTTCAAATTGGTACAGGGTGAGCAAAAATACAAAAAAAAATATGAAAATTGTTTATGGAAAGAATTAAATGCAATTACTGTGATACAGTACCGCAAGATTTTTTAAAATTTAATTATAACGAGTTATTCGTTCTCCAAGACCCAAGTTTCTCTACAAAACTTATTAAATAAACATTGTAATTCAACAAGTTTTTGAATTTTGTCTTGTTACTTATTTATTTTGTGGTAATAATAACCTGGATATTCCAAGGCAGCGTTAAAATATTCTACCAGTCAAATGGTTATAAGGTAATAATGATTGGATTTTTATGTTTTCTAAAATGTACCTAACGAATTTATTGTAAATAATATAATCACAGAGTATGCCTAAAAAAAGTATTTTATTAAGTAACTAAAAGTTTTTAGAAATGCTTCTAATTTGTGATATACATATATTTAATAATAAATTAAACAATAATTAATTTTGTCCAAGTATTATTATAAATAACCTTACACGTAAAAACTAAAGTTTTAAAAATGCAGGCAGTTCAATTATAAATTTTTGGTTGAAGGATTAGATGGAAAAAAACGTTGAAATAATTCCCGTTCTGACTATTTTTTCCGGTCCATGCCGTCATCAATTTGCTCTTACATACTAAGTGCATTTCACGGTTGAATGTTTTTAAGTCCATGAACTTATAGATCTGTATTCTGTGTAATCTACTGTACTACTGTAATCACCTCATCCAAAAATGTTTCCTAAGAGCTCCTTAAAGAAGGCTCTTGAACTTAATTAAAATAACTTGAAAACGAATTACTCTTGAAATTTTGTAAACTTATTCCATGGAATGTGCCCATTCAAATTACATGATTACAATTTTTTAATTGAAATCATCGGCGGCTCGTTTAGGTGGAGGAACGGGTATTTTTATTCATAATTTTATCGTAGAAGCAACAAACTTTTTTCTTTTTTTAAATACACTCACCGGCACGAAAAACGGGCACCCCGATAATTTTTGATGAAATGCGTTAATTTTTTAATTTTTTCTTTTTAGTTCGGTTTTTCCAGCAATGAACACGGTTTAGTAGAATACTCTGCAGATTTTTTACCAAGAAATGTTTTCCCAAATTGAACATAGCTTAGGTATTGTACGAAAATCTCAATAATGTAAAAGTTATCATGTTGCACTTACTTCTGCAGTTCCGGTAGGTTATGCATTTTCAGTGATTTTCACGAATAAATTTAAGGTTAGGTTAAGTGTTTATTCATGTTTTATGGTTTATTACTTGCTTATGTCAATTAGTGCGAATTTCAAGATGTCTTCAAGCGCAGAAACTGTGGCATCTATTGTTGCTCTTATTCAAGACGGAAGAAGTCAAATTTACGTGGCTAACAGATTTGGGGTATCACGCAGTACCGTGCAAAGTGTATTTACACGTTTAATAGAGACGAGAGCTTACACTCGACGTCCTGGAACTGGTCCCCAGAGTAAAACTACTCATCGAGATGATATCTTCAGCACTGAGAATTCGTCATACAACTGCTGTAGATATTAGAAACAACATTGAACATGTCAGGAACGTAAATGTTAGTGAACGAACAGTCAGAAGAAGGTTGAATGAAGCTAATCTGAGATCTCGAAGACCCGCTATAGGACCAGAACGTTCCAGAGAACATCGTGTAGCCAGATTACCATTCGCTAGGGAGCATCAAAATTGGAATGCATACGACTGGAGCTGTGTGTTGTTTACCGATGGATCCAGATTTTGCTTACGATCTCCAGATGGTCGCGAGAGAGTTTGGAGAACAGAAGGTGAACGATATGCTAAGTGCACTTTTAGCCCTTGAGTAAGTTTTCAAGGGGGTTCAGTTATGGTATAGACTGGAATATCTTCAGAGGCGCGAACATAATTTGTACATGGTCCCTAGAGGATCTGTGAATGCAGATATGTACACAAATGAGATTCTACAAGATTTTGTTGTTCCATATGCACCATTTATTGGTGACAACTTCATACTGATGCATGACAATACACGCCCTCATACCGCCCGCATTGTTCGGAATATTTAAACGAAGTTAGTATAATCCAGATGGCAAGGCCAGTGCGCAGTCCCGATCTAAATCCAATCGAGCATATTTGGGACATGCTAGGTGGAAGAGTTCGAAGCCGGGTACCTGCTCCTCTTACCTTGGATCAGCTCAGAGTGGCTCTTTTAGAGGAACGGGAAGCAATTCCACAGAATGAAGTATTCAACCTAATTAACAGTATGCCTAAAAGAATGAGTGCCGTTATACAGGCTCGTGGAGGTAATACGAGGTATTAATTAGACAGAGAAGTGATAAATACTGGTTTTTAAACTGTTTTTTGTATTTATGATGATAATTGTATGATTGCTAATGAATTTATTTTCTTTGTGATAATGTTAACAAGCATCGTTTTCTTGAAATAGAAGCTTTTCGAAAACATTTTTTGAAGAAAACATACTTTAAAACATTCACCAATGCCTGTCTACCATTGACAAGGGTTACAATAAAAAAAATAGAAAACTTAGACATTTTAATATGAAAATTATAGGGGTGCCCGTTTTTCGTGCCGGTGAGTGTATATAGATTTTTTGTTGCATCTGACTGAACAGAAAAATTTTAAAAGTATTTCTTGTATTTCTTTTCAATTTGACGTTAAAAACTGTCATAAATAGAATAGCCAAAACAATTTTGTAATGCTAATGTAATTTATAATATCGTATAGTTTGCATCAAAGTATATCGTCTTCACTTTTGCCGGCAATCATACAATTAATGGGCCAATTGCAATAAAGTATATGGCACATAGCTGCTGTAGATGAGATCACCAGTGACGGACTTTTTGAAATTATTTTTTAAAGGATCAAATTCACAAATATTTATCTTTTTGTATTTTTATCATACATCCTTTGTTTTTTTATTTAATTATGTGAAGACATTTCTCTAAACTTTTTTTCTTTTTCTTCCTAAATGGGAGAATAAATATTGATATGGTTTAATATTTTTCTAAATCTAGTTCTGTTTTACTGACAGACAGAATAGAAAAGAAATGCTGAGAATTTGGACAAATTAGGGATGTACCAAAGCGAGGTAGCCCTACTATTATTGCAAATATACAACAATATGTGGTAGTAGACGATTCACACTGTACAGTGATGGGATTTATTGCTGCTATTATTTTTACTTTTTAATAGTGATTTACTGGAATGAAGAAAATTAATGTAATTTTTCTATAGAATTCTTCATTCGAAAATTTTAATATTCTAATCATGAAAAATATTTATACTGCCACATGAATTCTTTATCTAGAATAGCAATTTGTAAATGCATTTAATGATTAATCAAAAGTAAAATTTTCCGAACATCAGGTATCTATAGTTTAATTTTAAAATTTTCCGATGAGAATCATTTTCACGACTAATGAAAAGATCTTTATTTTTATAGAAAAATTTTCCTTAAAATCGACAACACCGTAAACATTTTTTATACAAATTTTAACTTTGAATGCCTATAACAAAAAATTGCTTAATAAACTGTTTTTTTAGTGTTTCTAATTAAGGATTATATTATCAGTATTTACATTTTTCATTCAGATATTCGTCATCAATGCGGCAATACTGCATGCCTTCGTGAATCATGTTCCGTGACTTCGTTTTTCCATAACGTAATAATAATTGCTAAATCGCCAGGTTGTTAACATCATCTTTTTTCGAATACTGTTGCTCTCTTTGTATTTTGAAGTTATGTAGCCATTTTTTTTTATTAATTGCAACTGGTTTTCTAATTTTTATAAGTATTTTCAAAAACGTTTACAATAGACCAAAACCGTATACCATACTGTTACCAAAAAGTGGTACGGTCTTCAGATTCAACAAAAAATTTTCCTATAAAAACAATTATTATTTCATTAGTTAATATATTTTCCTTGGATAACAATATCTTAACAACTCGATCTACAAACTAACATTATTAAAACAAACATAATGAAGACTCTGTGCTGGCCGACTCTGTGAAGTGTTACAAACTCTTTTTTTTAACAGGTAATGATGGATCGGTATAGTCATAAAAGTCTTTATTAAAGCTTTAAATGAATAATTAAATTCGAATACAAACATTTAGTTAGCTGCGGAATGTCTAACTATATATTATTCCCAAAGACTTGAGTTTCTTAAAACAAATTCCAGGTTAACAATTTAAAATTATAGGCTAAGAACTGGCGACTGTGAAGGTAGACTCCGTTTCACGTAAGATGAACCCAGTTGAAGTTGCAGTCGTATGCGCAAACTTGTTGTCAAAATCAGCGCCATATTGTAAAATTGACTTCCGTCTTCAAATCAGTAGCCTAACGTTTTCACATTTTGTAGGTTAACACAAAATTAGATAAAATAAAATACAACACTCACAGATAAACTAGCTAAAATATTCAAAAATCAAGAATGTTAGACAGCAAATGATTTCTTCAAACACAACTTCTAATGTCAATAATAAAATAGCTGTCGACATAAAACATCGCTTGCAACGCCAATGGCATAAAACAGCCGTTAAGAGCAGACATAGATAAACAAGACCGATTTTGATTTCTGCGCAAGACAGTTGGCAAACTTCACGTGGATGCTTCTTATGTGAAACGGATTCTACTATACTTAACTGAACTTTTGAGGGGTATGTGGGGTGACTAAAAATTTGCATGCTTGTTTGAAGGTCACTGTTGACGTATGTAAACCGGAGCTTTGTGGACGTCTGCTGCAATGTCTTGTCTGACGATTTATTTACGTCGTGACCTTGGATATTTTTTGAGCAAATTTTGACGTGTCGACTTTAAAGTCCTTTCGTGTGGACTCCCCAACAACTTCTCAAAATTCCAACCGGAGCTCTCCGTATATTAAGCTCATTTTTACATATTATATCAACGACTCTTCTTTTTTTATTGATCCGTCATTACTTGAATAAACATGCAATGGTCTCCGCTTAATGTGAATTCGTTTAATTCATTTTATTAACATTAACTATAAAATGACAAAAAATGTACACTGGTGTGAACTATTCTAAAAACATTTTCTTATATTCAAACCTTTAACATCTTTTGAGTCACTGAGACCTAAATCTGGAGGATTTGGTGGGTGCGGAAGCAATTTTTCCATTGTTACCATCGCCTTTTTCTTTTCTTAAATCTGTTCTTTCAGCGTTGGATACGTTTTATGGTATAGTATGTTTTTAGCGGTAAACATTCACTTGAATGTTTTCTTCTTACTAAGTTCTAGAGAAAAGTCTCTTTATGTTCGATGAAGGAATTTTAGGAGATCCAGAGGCTTTAGTTTAGGCAAATCCTTCTCCTAAATCCAGCAGTTCGCCAAATGCTCCAATATTCCCAACTTAGTTATTTATAGTTTGTATCAAAAAGTACATAGAGTATTGGAATGCAGTAATCCTCAACAATCAGATGTTTATCCTAAGTATACTAACTATCGAATTCTTAAAGGAAGATATTAAAGCACAAAGCGACCAAAAACTATCTAAAAAATTTATGAATAATGTGATAATTTTTACTAGGTCCAAAGTGATCACATTAAGCGGCGCACCCTGCATTTAAATATATTTATCAGGTACGTTATTGTCGAGTATATTAAATATCTAACTTCTGTTGTAAATAATCATCATCATTTTAATACTTTTCAGCTTCTACATCTATATCTTATTTTAATATTCATTTATACGCCTAACTAATATTTGTACATATTTATTTTTAATAGTGTAATTATTGTAGTTTTTCTGATTGTTAGTTATTGGTACATCGGACAAATTACAATTGTTACAAGGGTTTATATTTTTTAACATACATGCATTTTGGTTAATCTGACATAATGAATATTCTTTCGTCCACTATTTCAAAGGTAATTTCTAACATTTTTAAAATTCTCATACATTATTTTTTATAGAGGACAATATTTATAAAATATTCTATTTGAAAAATATTGATATTACAAATTTTATCCTGATGAAGGAAACAATCTGTGCTACTGACAACTTTCTCTTGGTAACTAGTTACAGTACGAGCAAGAGATGCAGTGCGATACCGATAACATCCAGTTATCATGAACGTTTTTTTTTAATTGACACCAATAAAAAAATTCGACTACAACCACAAGGAACATACAGAATATAATTTTGTATTTTTATGGATATAATGTTTGGGATGGACAAACATACTGAAAATTTTTGTAATCTCAAAGATAGAAATAGTTGTTTTGCTATGAATAACATAAATACTCTAATATCAATCGTTTTCAAATAGACTATACCGAAACGTTGAAATAAAGAATTCAAAAATATTGTGGTTTAATTTCCCAAGAAATTAAAAAAAGAATGAATAATATACCACAAGGAACATACAGAAGATATTTAGACTATAGTATTGGTTCAACAATAAACAATCTTGGTAGTGTACGAATGCCCTAGTTTGATCATTATTCCAGATTAACCCTGTATAGGTATAATCGGGGCTATGATAAACATGGTTGATTTTTTTGTCTTATAATTTACTTTGAAAAGATGCAGATGTCTAAAAAAACAAAGTATCTTCTTCAGGAAATCACAGAGATACATGATGTGAAAAAGTAAATTTTTAATGGGAAAATGACTAAAATTTTTTATATTTTTATTTCAAAATTTTGGGTAGCGTTCCATCTGAAACTAAAAATTTACCCAGTAGAAGCATGATGGACTCATCCTTTTGGGGGCACGCGAATTCCCGTCAGGATAACCACTCTACCTGTGTCATAATTGGGGTACGTTAAGCTGTCACTTGAGTTCCCGTCAGGGTGAAAACCTTAAAACATAAAACAGACAGGAAGAAGCATTTACCAAATGAGTTTGCGTCCAAATATTAGGTTGCAAATGGCGAATAGTCGTTTCCGTTTTGACAGTGGCGTACTGTTTGTATAGGGTATTGGATATGTATAATTTTAAAATTGTAGCTTATTGAAATGTATTAAATATATTATGTTTTACTATAAGATGTCTTATACAAACAATATTATATTGTTTAGGAGCAATGAAAATACAAATATAGAATAATACTTCGCCTGTTTTATGTTCTAAGGTGAAAACTGACCTGTTTAAAAGGTGTTCATTTGGGCAGGGATGAGTTGCGCGCAGCGGTCATTTTCTACCTGAATACGAGTAAGAACACCAAAATTAGGAGCCGAATTGCGCACAACAAGATAAATGCACATTAAGGAAATATGAAATAAATTAAATGGTTAAGGTATTTGTAGTTATTTCAGGAATAATAAGAATAATAATAATATTAGGGCAGTCCCGATAACAGAACAGATTAAATAAACTGGACGGCAATTCGAGTGCGGGATTAAGATACCTGCAAGTATCGGACGTATTATATTGGTCATTAAGGAACCTGACGGGAATTCGCGAGCACCGATCCTTTTATTGACATTTGATAGAATGACGTTCAAGAATGTCATTTATCCATTCTCGATAGAACCACTCCCCTTCATCTCCTCCTCCCTTCCTTTTCAAGAATTGGGTCCCTGACATTTTCGTACTTGCAGAATTTGAACATTTGCCCTGAATTGTGTTTACCACAATATTACTGCATCCATTAAAATAATAAAAACTCCCTGCATCTCATTAAAGTTGAAACATATCAGACAGTAAGGAACATTTCGTATTAAAATTGAATCACGAATCGCCATAACAATAATTCAGATTACTTTTGAAACACCCTGTATAATCTCTATTATTTCAACCGTCACTACAGATGAATAATGAAAAAGATGCTTTGGTTTAGATTTCTCAATAATGGTGTAAATAATAAATCTGAATCGCAGTGTTTTAAATACAATTTTAATGTGTATTGAATTCATCATATTGAAAGAGGATTTGCGCGAGTTGGCGTGGGCATAATAATAAATCTACTCTGAAATCGATTTATCGTAGCCCTGAAATTTTAATCGGTATTTGAAAATATAAGGAAGAACATAAAATTGCTTTGTTTTCACGATTTCATCATTGGATATATATCTAAAGTTTTCTTTTATTAAACCATTATTGTTTTTTATGTAAAGTGTGTTACATAGCTTTGGTTAACATTGTCTTAATATTGAGAGATACTAGTGTTATTTTTATACCTGTCGTAACTTGTCAACGAAAATTTCGGTTTGAATAATTATAGAGGAATTAATAGGCTTGATGACTCTCTAAGAATCACTGAAATAATAATAATTACAGAGAATGAAGAAATCACTTATTTGTACGTCAAATAGAAGCTCTTGACGTCACACTTTTGTAAACATCATTGGTATATCGTTCGAACTTCCATTGTATTTGATAGTTTTGCATTAATTATATCAAAGTCTATATATTCCAATAAGTCCGGCCACTCTCTCGACGACGCGAAAATCCCCCTCCTGTCGACACCCACCGTCTCACCGGCAAAACCCACATCTGATGTGGGATTTATTGATTTTTCAGTTCTTACACGGTGGTGTAGCAGAGCGTTGTATCGGGTGCGCCCAAGAAAGTGATCTTGAATTTTAATTTGTGCGAACGTTATCTGCTGTGTTTTTGATTGTGTGCGATGCCTTCTTATGGAAATTATTGTTGCGTGGATTCGTGTAGAAACAATACTTCAATTCATTGACAATTATCATTTTTTCGTCTTCCTAAGCATCCTTGTTTACGACGGCCGAGAAAAAAAGTGGTAAGCCAATATTGTACATAAAAAGGAAAGACTATCAGGATTTGTCCACAGAAGAAGGAAATGCCCTGGTTTATGTGGGTGGATATTTTTTGCATAAGTGTTTGGTTAAACACAAATGCGATATTTTCCTAAACTTTTGCAATAAGAAAGGTTGTGACCAATCCACATCATTCTGCGAATGGAATATATAGGCTTTGATTATATGACATTTCCTCGTTATAAACTATTAAGAATATGAGTTTTGTATTACAAATAGCCTCGCAAACTTTTTTGTGGCAGAGACATTAATTTTTTTGAATCATCTTTTAATTATTATAACGTTTGACCGAGCGTTTGACATTTCCGTATAGTACCTAGTATAATATTTAATTTATCTCACAAAGTAGATGCTAATTTTCGTCATCATGGACACTAGTGTCTAATTAGCAAGGTCACACAGGTTCTCTATATTGCAAGTTTATTTGAATGCACCTCTACTAGTTTCTTCCAAAAATCGATTCGCTATGAAGGCTGATAGTTTCACAATGTCCTTGAAATGAAAATTAACCTGAATCTTATTTAAAATTGATCAATTTGTTCATTTTTAACGTGCAGTTTTATTAAAAAAACGAAACAATATTAAATATTTCCATCCCTTTTCTCAAAATGTTGTTATTGTTCGACTTAGTAAGTCTAATCTACTGGGACTTTTCCATCCACCTGATTCTCCAGATCTAGTCCCGTTTTACCAATATAATATGTTATTAAAAAGTTTAGCTGACCGTGTCTATTATTATAATTATGATAGAAATAATTTTACTATCGAAATTAGTGACGCAAAACAATAATGCCTCTCGGGCAAAATGTATCATGCAGTCGTCTTTGCATAATAAAACAATTCCTATCGATTTATCTATTTCCAGAAAGTAAAATGTTTAAAGTGAAAAATCTTTAATCTTGGCGCATGTAGTATCACCCATAGCTACTTTACAGATAATTTAAATCGAAAAGTATAAAGTTTTATAATCATCCGGAGTAAAGAATTATTATTTTCTGAGAAAAATCTAAGTGGTTATGAAAGTAAGGAAGTGGTTGTAAAATGGTTAGTATTAGAGAGTATTGATGGCTAAGAAAATACTAGAAAATAACTTCTTTAGAAGTTGAAAGTTTATATAATATTCCAGTTAAAATTTTTTGAATTTACTCATTACTTAATAAAATACAGTTATAAATCTAGAAGTCAATCGTCAAAACCTTAAGAAAGCTTAAAAAGGATATATTGTATCCAGATTTATTGTAATTTTCGTAATATTATTAATTATACAAATTTCAGTTTCCCAGTTAAAACTGCGAGATTTGTGATACTCCCAGTATATATAACATTGTAAAATTCACAGTATAAACAATATATGTTGTGAAATTTACAGTTTACGTGGTAAATTTTGTGAAATTTACAGATTTCGTTGTAAATTTAATGAAATTCACAGTTTACGTTGGAAGTTTTGCCCAATTTGCAGTTTACAAGTTTTGTGAAATTTACAGTTTACGTTGTAAGTTTTGTGAAATTCACAGTGTACATTGTAAATTTTGTAAAATTTGCAGTTTACGTTTTAAATTTTGTGAAATTTACAGTTTGCGTTTTAAATTATGTTACGTTCCCAGTCTAAACTGTAAATTTGGTAAAATTCCCAATTAAAAATGTGCATTTTGCGAAATTCTCAGTATACTGTGCATTTTGCCAAATCTTATCTTGAACTGTAAGTTTTATGATATACCTCGTTTAAACTAGATTTTGTAAAATTTTGTGGTAAACGAATGTCCAATTTGTATAATGCTACGGTTTCCTTTTTTAAATATACGATGCTGTTATAAGTAGATGTTGCCAGTCGGACTCCCTCATGGAGGGTACCGTACCATTATCTATAATAATGAATATTCTGCTAAATATTTCAAACGTCTACCTGTTGTCGTTATTAATATCAAGCAGAATGATTATTTAAAAATAAAATTAACAATAAAAAAAAATTCCTCGCGGGGAATCGAACCCGGGTCTACCGCGTGAGAGTCTGGTGTGCTTACTACTCAACCACCAAAGAATATTCAAATTATTTATCTATAACGTCAGATGTATTACATAGCTTTTGCTTAAAAGGAACTAAAGTTCCTACCGTGTGTCCCGCGACACGTTCTACCTTTTTTGTTATGTTTAATTCTATTTTTATCAGATTTTATTTAAACTGAAAATAAAAATGTAGTATGTCCTTTTTCACGCTTTTGTATAATCCGACATGCCCACATATGGGTGTTGTTTAACTAGACTTGATACTAGCTATTAAATAAACTATTGTCTATAAAAAATTTATAAAAATAACACTACTTGTCATTTATTCATAAATTGAAAGCAAAAATTATTTAATATAATTAATTTAGACCCAATTTTGGTTTCATCGAATTTTCAAAAACTTTTGCCATAGTCAACAATATTTATTTTTGCATTGAAATCTGCTATGAGACATATATACATATTATTTAATTACTTTTAACAAAACACTTTTATAACCTTTATTTATTTTCTTCCTATATTTAACCAAATTCTAACTTAGGTTTTGTTTGATAATAATTTAGTTTAAAAAAATACCGGTTCTAAGTGTAATAAAAACATTACAATTTGTAAAATGATTTATCAAACAAAACCAACAAAATATTAATGAAAAATTCAAACAAATATCTGTACAAATGCCTTATACTAATCAAATAATTTAACTAATTGTGAAATTAATTGAGTATTAACATTATTTTACCCTTTTTAGGTGACCCCATACTCTCTTCTTCCGGATACCATTTGCGGAGATTGCGCGGAAAGCGTAGACAATTTCTACTCCTTTATAAAGAATTGTTTACAAAACATCATCATTCTAGAAGCACAATTTGACATTCAGGAATCCTGCTTGAAATCCAAACAGAAAAGAGACAAGAGCTGCCTGGTCGACTTCAGCCACAAGCAGATCAGCAAAGCAAATCAGACGGATGATTATTTGGACGTTTTAATTGGAAAACATGTTGACCTTGACGAATTTAGACAGAGCTTCCCTCACACAATTAACTATCTAAACAACCCTATCAGTTCGGTGACTCAAAATGAAATTCGTTTAGTTGATTACGATGTCGACTCCGAATCTAGTCTCGATGAATGTTTCGACGGCAAAGGTGAAATTATTCTATGTGATAAATTACAGTCTTTTACTAAAATTTGCAAATTAGTTGACTCTTATACTAGTCGAAGGGTGTTTCCACCGAAAACTCACTATTTTGACGATACCCAGAAAAATTTGATCACTGAAATATCCCAAAGAAAAAATCTCAAAAGGAAAAACGAATTTATTGAAACGCACAAGCCAAAAATTTACAAACTAGATAGTTCTAATAGAAGAAAAAGTAAGATACCAAAGAAATTAGATACTCCAAATATTTGCCAGGAAAATTTTAATTATGAACATCGGGAGAATTTTCTCAAACAAGATCCTATTAAAAAGGAGTTGATCAACGGAGACCCGGATAATCAGCAAAATACAGTAAATATTACAATATTTTACATACAAAAAAATAAATTAACCATCCTTCTTGTTATGTGTTATAAAACAGTTTCAATTTTATTATAAACATTTATGATCTATAACTCTGACAGCTATTACCTATTTCCAAAGATATTCTATTCTTAAAGCATTCGTTCATCACTTTTTGTCACTGTAAACCTAATAAATATTGAAACTATTATCGTAATATACCTTTTACATTTAATGCCACACCAAATATAACTCTGCTTAATCAAATATGAAATACAACCTTCCGTTGCCGCGTTTGAAAGTGGTGTATTAGGTACAATTTTGTGCAGTTATTTTTAAATCTTCATTTGTCTATCCAATTTTTCACTTTTATTGTCTGTTACCAGGCTGTATCTCATGAACCGTGACAGTAAGACAGTGAAAATTTTCGCGGGCTATGTACTTCTGTTGCCACTATAACAACAAATTCTAAAACCAGAATAAAATGAATTTTTAAAATCGTGATTTTTTTGCTCGTTTTTGTTCGATATTGATAACGGCATCATGTAGTTGGCGCAGTTGCCGGCTATTTATCATTACCAATTAATTTTGTTTTTTAAATCAATTAATTCTGAGCTAAAATTTGAAAGTACATTTCATAAATCCATATATTTTATTACTTTCCCAGTATGCTACCCAATATTTAAAAAGGTTTGCCGAACCAAGTATTTTTTTTTAATAAATCTGTAACTTTTTTCTTCATTTGCACTGATATTTGAGTCTTTTTGACCTCTTCGACTTTCTATCTTATTGTTTTAATATTTTCTCAAACGCTATTCAATATTTCCCTAGCGACTTTTTTTTCATATTAATTTGATTTCTCACATTTTTATTTCCATGTCCAAGCATTTTTTGTTTCCTCTTCCCATTTTTTATTTCCCACCATTATATGTATTTGAGTTTTTGGAGTGGACCTTGACTGAGACCTAAAAGAATTATTACTACTCAAATCATGAGAAAAGTCTCGGAGACTAATATTCTTTTTAATCACATTTCTTGAATGAAATTTTATAATATTCGTCTGTACCAACTGTATAACTATAAGGATGGTTTATTTATTAGACCAGTTTAGTGCGAATGCGAGACTTGAAAACAGACAATTATTGTTAATGTTACCGTTTCTCACATAGATAAGCAAGAAGCGACACTTTAATTAGCACTTAGTAAAATTTAAAACGAACTGTCCAATATCATGTACAATTTAGACGAAAAAATAAATAAAACAATAAAATGATATAATCTTTCTTAAGTCAATCATAAGAGAGATATTTTTAATTCGATGCCGTCTAATTATTATAAATTATAAGATTTCTGGGAATGGCCTCTAAAAACTTACTCTTCCCACATCTAAACTCTACACAAGGGCCACTGATACGAATAACTAATGAGGTAAATCATTTTAACGACACAAAAACATGAAGAACTTACTTGATCAAGTAGAAGCCATTATTGAGCACATTCTTGAATTTTAATATTTCTATTTTTGCTTTAAAATTTGGATTAAGTTGCACAAAGTTTCTTCTTTGAATTGAATAAGTTTCTGTACCTATTATTACAAATTATTACGCCTATGGCCGACTTCTTTGCTGGTTCTATTTGCTGTAGATCGGTGGGACACTATATTAAAATCATAGTCCTCATGTTCGCACTTGAGTGGCTTATACTGTATAAAATGTAGTGTACAATGACGATAAATGTAATCTTTTTCTTTTTAGAACGAAAAGCTACTCTCTTCTTTACCACAAAGTTGTTTGTTATGCGATACTCACTTTTCCGGTCCTTCGGCTCTAGCGTCACATGTATTTGAATTTCACGGGATCGACATGTCTGAAGTTGTATCTTCCGGATCTGGAGAATCGTTTCCGGAGAAGAGCAAGAAAAAGTTACCAAATCTCGTTAAGATTTCCGATCTCAAAAAGACTGAATCGATAGGTAAGTACAATATTTTTGTTTCCAATCATGCTTAATACAGCAGCACTACAGACAATAGATCGACTACATCTCCTGGCCTTTTAAGAGTATCTTTCCTACTAACTTTCCAATTCAGAAAATATTTTACAAGACTGTTGTACAAAATAAAAACCAAATTTAAAATGGTCTTAATTTGCCCCCCATGTAAAAGCTTTAGCTAAGTGACTGTCACTTTGTACACCTTTTTCTCCCCAAAGCTTTACAGTTTCAAGCAAAGTTAAATAATACTGAAAGAAGGATGCTGCCTTTAATTTTACCAACAGCTTCAACTTTTCACAAAATGCAAGGCAGCACTGTAAACCAGGCAGTGGTGTATTTAGTCCTTATAATTGAAGAACGATAAGCTTATATTTTGACAAACCTATCTGTAAGTAGTAAGGAAACAAGGACGATAATCAATATCAGTCAATAGTTGAAGTGAGAAGGAAGAACACACGCACGCGCGGTGGTTGCACAGCAACGAGTAGAGTTTCACCAATTGAGTTCGTTCTGAGTACGCGGCAATATGATTATTGCACGGCGTTGCCAGTTTGAAGGAAATCCATAACATTATTTGAAAACTGTTTACCTTTTAACATTCGGTATTTAAAAAAATGAAACATGCACTTGAAAGTACTATATTATTACATACATGGCACTAGCTTTGTATAGTTAAATGTGGCACAGCTTCATATAAGTTTGCCAAACTATACATGGCTAGTCTTCGGAAGGATTGTGTATTAAGGAGTTGGACTGCAACAAATTGACGGGAATGAAACCTTGTAACCACTACTATCTCTTAAATGCTGCCATCTAAAAATAGATTCCAATATTTTAATGCCAAGGTTGATTTTTTTTGCGATCTAATGTCTCCCATCCTCAGAGTCTATGTTTGACAGTTTCCGTCCCTTTGCTGTAGAAAAATTTCAATTGACCAGTCCCATTTTGTGCATATGGACTAAGTGGAAAGACCCATTTCTTCAGAAGTTTTTGATTCCAACAATTCATTTTTCCCTATTTTATTGCTACTTACTCTACTTGCTTTAAATGAATATTAATTTGTAAATTTAATTTCAGATAATATCCAATCTTCTGAACCTCATACCATTCCTTGAAAACTGTTTACCTTTTAACATTCAGCATTTAAAAAAAATGTTTATTGACAAAATCCAATGAAACAAGCAGATAAAAGCACTATGGTATAATCATTATTAACATATTGTTAATAATCAAAAGTCAATTTTCAAATTATGATTATTACATACTCAGCACTAGCTTTTTATAGTTAAACGTGGCACAGCTTCAAATAAGTTTGCCAAACTATACATGGCTGTCTTCGGAAGGATTGTGTATGAAAGAGTTGGGCTACAACACGACAGGAAAGAAATAACGAGGCACTTTGGCAACATTGCTAGCTTTCCATGCATATAGAAAGCATTACTATCTCTCCAATGCTGCCATATGAATGTAGATTCCATTACTTTAATGCCCAGGCTCTCCTCATATTGATTTTTTTTGCCATCTAATGTCTCCCATCCTGAGAGTCTATTTGACTATTTCCACTATTTGACTGTTTCCACCCCTTTAACACATTGTCTGCATAAAAATGTCCATTGTCCAGTCCCATTTTGTGCATATGTACTAAGTGGAAGGACCCATTTCCCTTTTTTGCTGCTACTTACTCTACTTGCTTTGAATTAATATTAATTTGTTAATTAAATTTCAGATAATATCCAATCTTCTGAACCTCAGCAAGACTCGAAATTTTCCAAATTGTCCTGCCCGAATTGTTCAGGAGTATTTACCAGTAAACAGGATCTCATGATGCATTTAAGACTGAAACACGCACAGCTAGCTGGATTCGTTTGTGGCATATGCCTACATCAATGTTCTTCGCACATGAATTTGAAAACTCATCTCCAAAATTGTTCTAATCCTCAAGCTACACCCACCAAATATATCTGTCAGATATGTCAATACGGCGATGATAACTTTAAGTGGTTGGAAAACCATGTTTTAGTACACGATTTTTTAATAGAAACTTGTAAGAAGCAAATGCGAATGTTCGATCCGGAAGACTTTATAGACATAAACGAAGCATGCGCCAACACTCCCTACAAAGGTTTGAGTTGCGTCGATTGCGGCTTGGACGAATTCTATTCGTTTAAAGAATTCAGCGCTCATAGAAGAAACGAACACTCCAACTTCCATTGCGATCTTTGCAATAAATTTTACGGACGCAATTCTCACTTGTGGAAACACGTTAATAGACTGCACAAAGGCCATCCGAGCATTACATGCCAATTGTGTTACAAAACGTCGGCTTCCAAGTATCATCTGTCGCAACATTTTAATAAGATCCATCTAGCCAAAGGCGGTAAAAAGTCTTCTGTCACAGAAAAGGAAACGCTACCTTCCAAATTTTCATTCGATTTTTTATCTTCAAAACAAAATTTTATCAAAGAAGAATTCGAGTATCCCAGCGAGCAAGACGATAATTCGAATTTAAATTTCGACCAAGATGAAGATAATGGTATTAAAGAAGAATACGACGAAGATTCTAACAATAAAAACGAACCGCCCAGTGCGCCGAAAGAAATAGATTCTTCTCATGACATGTACACGAATATCATTACGAATTATACGCCACCGTTGAACGATGGCGATTTTAAATGTCCCAAATGCTCTAAAGGCTTTCATAAAAAAATGCTACTCAAGAAACACAAAAAGAATTGCAGACCGAGAATGCAAAAAGATTTGTTAACGAGATGTAAAAGCTGCGCTAGAATCTTTAAAGACCGCCAAAGCCTAGCCAAACATCTAGTAAACTATCATTCAGAGTACACTTGCGAAATTTGTACCGAAAAAGTACAAAGCAAATGCGAAATAGTGTCACATATAAGATTTAGACACCCCGGCTGTCCGTTATTCTGCAGGATCTGTACAAATGTTCTAAGAAGCAAGAGCGATCTTCAAGAACACATGCGAAACCATTTCGATTCTCACATTTGTCAGTTTTGCGGCGACCCGTTACCGAGTAAAATCAAACTAAAGATGCACATACTCAGTTTACATCGGAAAATTCTAAGCTTATCGTGTGGAATATGCCTAAAGTTGTTTGAAAATCAACATATTCTCCGAGATCACGTTAAATTAGTCCACAAAAATCAACTGACACCTTTAACGTCGTGTCCAGTTTGCGGCAAAAATTACGGCTCCAAATGGAAGACTTACGATCATATAAACAAATCACATGGTAGAATATTCAGGGCGTGTAAAACGTGTTTGGAAATATTCGATAACGATGCTCAATTACAGGCACATTGTGATGTTACCGCTCACGGTGGAGGAGGACAAGTCGGTAATTCTAATACGGCAGCTCTAAGAAACAGTATTATGGCTCATATAAAGTCTGCAATTAATGAAGTGGTAGAACAGAACGATGAAAACAATGATGGATCAGATAGTGATGATGAGGGTAAGTATTCAAAATCAAATATTTTTGATACACAGTGTATCCAAATACTATTTTTTATATATAGTGCGTCCAGAAAGAGACTAACCAAAGAAAATTGAGAAAAACTTTTTTTTTTAATTCTGTTTTTTAACGTCAGTCTATTTCTGCGACTGAGGCTAATCACCGACGCCGGGAGCACTCTACCCCTAATCGGAAATTTTGGCGAACCCACTAGTGCTCCAACCAGTGGTAGTGTTCTTTAACGAGCCCAACATCCATGGACTCAAGACCTCGGTTTTACCTCTCCTCCGAAAGACGGCATAATATGTACATTATACCTCGTGCTCATTGGTATAATGCCTGCGAGCTGTGATATGCTAGTCCGCTGCAGGCTGTACGGGCCCTATACGATGGTTTTCCCTGGCTTTGTCACCCATCCAAGTACTAACCATGTCCGACCTTGCTTGACTGTAATTATCGCATCAAACGCGTTCCACTTCAGTGCTGGGTCGTCGCCCAGAGAATAACTTAACCTGGTAATAAATTTGTCTTGAACATTTTGCGGCAAAGCAGTTCCTTCCTGATTCTTGTTTTTAATTCACGGATATTGTCAGGTCTGGTAGTGTAGACTTTTATATTTAGTTCCATAAAATTCTGCAGTCTAAAGTGTGGGTAATTTGGATATCAGGGAACTAATCAGGAATTAATGGATTTTGCAAAACATCCAGATACAATTATTGAGGAGTCTAGAAGTGAAAAGTCCAGTAAATGAAGAGACAAAGCTCCTGAAAAGTCCCTGAAGACTTCACTTTGGGCTCAATTTGTAGGTCACGGCAGGTTTTGAAGGAGAAAAAACGGGTTTCTCGCTAATAACTGGCTCAATATCTGAATTAGAGAATTTTTCTTCAGATAAAAAATGAAGATCGTCTTATTATCCACAAAAATGGTCCCCATCATTTATTTCGAAAATTCGATAGTTAGATAATGAGTCGTAAAAGTCATTCAGCTGCTGCTCTGCCTGTAGGAATTCTGCTGTCTATGCATTAACTTGTAAGCGGGCGGACGAATTGTTCCATAATTCGGCAAAAAATTGACATTTTCTGATGATTCAGGGCGGGTTTATCAATGCCCGGTTAAATCTGTCAGCTACGTAGCCCTCAGCTATCTCTAGCCTTCTGTCAGAGTCTCGGTTACAATAGAAAGCGTTTATCAATGCACCACAATACCGACAGCTAGCTAACTGGAGGCTAACCGTAATTGAGCATTTGACAACCTTGTTCGGGTTATAAACGTGAGTGTAATGTTGTCAAAGTGTAAATTTCTCATTTTAATTTGGTGTAAGGAGGATCACCCGTTACATGAAATATACATATTATTAATCTTATTCGCATATTTTGTTATCACACTGAATCAAGAATATAGAGGTGAAAGTTATTATTTTTCTATTTTACCGTAAGCTTACTCTGACAACATCGTGGAAAATTTCCCTTGTCAGTGTCAAAATTGTGGTACTGATATTTTTATTTCGTCTATGTTGTACTTTGTTGAGCTGTTTGCATTTGAGAATGTCCACAAAACAAAAAAGATTTCCCAATTTCACGGAGTCCCGTTCACCATAAAAGTATAATAGAATGCAAAAAGACGGATGCTGTGACCTGGCGACAAAAGGTGGAATTTGTTGAAATATCATAAGAACACTGGGCTTAGATAGTCGAAACCAAGTAATAAACTCGACATCATCGAGCTCTTCAAAGGGATTCATCCGTTCTTCAACACTATATGGTCGTCTTTCGTACTCTACAAATTCCAATAAATGATTCAAATAAGCTTCTCGATTTCACCCTAAACGATAATAACAATCAAATTTAAAGTTGAAATAATCTTTGTTGCAAAATGTAAGCAAAGATGAAAAAATCATGACACAGTTGTCAGTTAGAATCTATGTTTAGAATAACGGAACACCACTTTCTCGTATTTAACTGTATGTTCTATGGTTAACATCAACTTGATAGTGGCAGCTAGGGTAGCCGAAAGTTTGACTGCCAGCTAATGCAAAGTGGCAGTTGATAAACACTTTGACCAACAGCTAAGATTTAGCCGAAGGCTACAATATTTAACCGAGTATTGATAAACCCGCCCTTAAAGTTCATCACAATGGGAAGATTCGTAACTATCATTCCACCATGGAATGTTAATATTTTGTTCTTCGCTATCTGCCATCTAAAACATTAATTTCATACTAATCATACTCAATAACAAACTTTGAGCGACCCGATATATAGAGTTGTATTTACCTGGCCGCGTTTGCAACTACGCCAAATTAAATTTATTTTTGGACACAGGCAGGCTTTACTCTCTGCTGTCTCAGTGTCTCGCATACGACTAATCACTAATCAGTAATCCAGCGCGCCGCGCGCAAAAACCAATACCACCCACCGACCATACATACTCGCGCATCACTGTTGCCACGTTGCAAGAGATCCTCAAGAAATCCTACCAAATCGGAAGTGAATATTTGCGTTTGTCATGTTTCTGGCAATAACCGATTTCGAAATTTGACCTTTTTTCTTAATTAATTTTAAATTATTGTTTCCGTGTCTGTTTTCCTAGGGGCCCCGAGACCCAAAATGGAGGGTGGGCCCCGTGAGATGTTTCTCACTATCTCACCTGGCCAGTCCGGCACTGATTCCATGTGACTTGCAGCTCGTTCGTACTTGACAAAAATATTTTAAAAAGCGGTCAAAGTTTTTTTCTACAAAATTTTGCGACTAGTCTTTTATCCTAATTTTTTTATAATTGAACCTAGGAGGTCTTGAATGATCTCGGAATTTGTTTTTATATCTTTCTTGCGTTTTGATAAAAAATTGATTTGTTTATTTACATTTTTCAGCCGTTTTCGGAGTTCTGTACAATCTGGAACAAGTGCGATTTACAAATGTATCATCCTATATATTGCTTTCCGATGCACATCATTTTAAAGCTTAGAGTGTCTAGTTTTCGAATGTACTTTTTGATTTTTAATAAAATCCAATCATTTTCCAGAAATCAAGGAAATTGATCACACCGGTAAAAACCGGACTTTTTTTAAATAAATATTTTTCATCAAAACGCAAGAAAGATCATTCAAGACCTCCTAAGGTTCCATTATAAAAAAAAATACGATAAAAAACTATTGAAAAAAATATATTACTTAACAAATTAATGAAATAGTCTCAAAATCTTGTGGAAAAAACTTTGACCACTTTTTAAAATATTTTTGTCTAGTACGAACGAGCTGAAAGTCACATGGAATGATAGCTACGAGTCTTCCCATTGTGATGAACTTTGAATCATCGGAAAATGTCAATTTTTTGCCGAGTTATGGAACAATTCGTCCGCCCGCTTACAAGTTAATGCATAGAGAGCAGAATTACTACAGGCAGAGCAGCAGCTGAAATGAGGAGACTTTTAGGACTCATTATATCGATAACTATCGAATTTTCGAAAAAATTGGTGGGGACCATTTATGTAGATAATAGAGAAAAGTTCTCTTATTCTCATACTGAGCCAGATATTAGCGAGAAACCCGTTTTCCGGGGTTTAGGGGGCCATTTTCCCTCCCTTCAAACTCAATCGCGTTGAGTTTTTTCTCGATTAAAAACACCTGCCGTGACCTACAAATTGAGCCCAAAGTAAAGTCTTCTGCGACTTTTCAGGAGCTTTCGATATTCTAGGTGTGTGGACTATAAGTGCATTTTTAGTAGTTTTGAGATAAATTACTTTAAAGTCAACTTTGATGTCAAAAATCCAGGAAAAAGTTTCAAAAACTAGAATATGTTTTATAAAGGCGAAAAAACATTACAAAAAACAAAGAATTTTTTAATATTGCTTTTTAGTTATTTTTTTGTCAAAAATGTTCTTGAATCATTATGCATGTTGAAAAAAAATTTAGTAAAATAATCTTTATTTCTAAAATAGTAGTTTACCTAACTAGTGCGGAAAGTGATACTTTTCCGCACGCTATTGCAGATGGCCGAACGACGCTTTAGCGGAGTTCGGCCAGCAATCGCGTGCGGAAAAGTCACTTTACGCACGTGTTAGGTACACTATTTTTTCTACTAGCATGCGGAAAGAACCCAAAAGTAATCATAAATCAACATTTCTCATTATATACATATCAACAAATTAATTATTATTATTTGACATTCATTTGATGAGGCTTATACCAGGGCCATCAAAAAATTATTGAAAAATAAGTGTTTTTTTTATTAAAAATTATAGCAGCATTATAATAAATTTATTAATTTTTCAGTCATTTGGTAAACTTGGATATACAAAATACATATTTTGAATATTCAAATGTCAGTATATTCCTCAAATGTCAATAAATTTACTTTCCTCACTAGTGCGGAAAAGTGACTCTTTCCGCACGCTTTTTAGTGCGGAAAAGATTCACTTTCCGCACGTTAGTAGAAAAACATGTTTTTATAACAAAATCTGCTGTTCATAATCAGAAATAAATATTACAATGTCATCTTCATCATTCTCTTTGTCTGAATCAGGTGGTTTTGGTTGATCTAGAAATTTGTCCAAAAAATCGAAAGGGAGCTTACTGAAGCGAGTTTCCAATATAATAGTCTCAATGTTATGTTTGATGATGTAAAAAAATGAATTTTGTTTTTTTGTAGGTGAATCTGACGGTGAAAAACAAGAGTTCGAAGAACCAAAGTTCTATTTATCGCAAAACGCCAAAATATCTTTATTAGAAAAACGATTGTTGGGTAAGACATTAACGGATGATGAAATCAGTATTAAACCTAAATTAGCAGTAGTCAGTAGCAATAAGAAAACTAAAACACCCATCAACGAAACCAAATCCAAAACATCAAATAAAAAAGAAGAAGAATCAGATCCTACAAATCCACAAACAAATTCGTCTAAGCGTACAGTGTACGTGAACAGTAACGATCCGTCTTATTGTGAAATTTGCTACAAGACTTGGCCGGCGAAGAAGCATCTTTGGCAACATTACATACGTTGTCATAAACGGGTTGCAGCTACAGTTTGTGGAATATGCTTAAAAACGAATGACAACTACAACACCCTTCAGCATCATCTAAGAGACAATCACCCGAAACTATTACATGGTCAAGGTTTTGGTTCGAATTTTATATGCAGGATATGCGGAAGATATCACAACGCTAGTTCCAAGCTAAGACTGCACATGGTAATACACGAAAATTTCGATTGGAAACTTTTGGACGAAGATAAATCCGACAAAGAGATGATTTCTAAATCTACAACTAACGGCTTCAAATTTACAAAGGGATCCGAAAGAGAAGAATACGATGAAAATATCAATTATGAAAGTTTAATCGAACAAGTCGAGTGCTCTTCGCAGTCAGAAAACGAAGAATCTGATAACGATCAAGCCGTGCAACTTAAACAAGACGATTCTTCTTCCTCCGACGAACAAGAAGAAGTTAGCGAAGATTCCGTGATATCGTCCAATTCTATACAGGGTGAAATTAATCAAAAATTGCCGATATCAACGCAACAAGAATCCTCACAACGTCAAAATTGTTCTTCCTCTAGCGAAGACTCAAGCACAAGTTATTCGGAAGGAAGTAAAAGTTATTCTTCCGATGATTGTTCTCGAGCGTCCCAGTCACCGTCTTCGCAAAGTAAGTTTAATCCCATATCGAATTCCAATACTGCTGATTCGGTGTCGAGCGGTAATATTTTCAAGCGAAAACCAGGAGAACTAGATTCGGCTATTAAATCTATTAGTTATGAATGCATTGAACCGGTGGATCTCAACGTAGTCGACGATTATTGCGATTTGCAGAATAATTGTCTTAACGAGAATGAAATCGAATCTGCTGTTGGTAGTATTCTTTAAACTTTTGTATATATACTTATTTGAAGTTTTCTCTTTGCAACATTTTATTGTATAATTTTAGATGATGTACAATGCCGGATGTATAGGGCGAAATTTAACACAAAAAAACATGATTTAAATAAAGTAGTTCAAATGTACCCTAAACGAAATGTCTTCAACTCTGCAAGGCAATACTTGTTAGTTATATTAGAAGAGACCTTCAATGATAGCTCGTGAGTAATATAAATGAGGAGGCAAAATGAATTGAAAGTCCCCCTCCGGTGACCAAGATGAAAGTTTTCTAGGTCATGCGTTCTTAGGGCATTCTGATTTTAATAAAAAATTCAAATTACTTAAAAATACACAGTTTCTTGAGGAAATATTGCTAGTATGATTTGGATGTTAAATCAACTGGAAAAATTGCTTACCAACCAGTCAACAATCTTCAAAATGTCTAATTTCATCGATATTGTCCAGTTTATCAGACTTACAGATGCTGCACTAAATTTTAACTGTTCAATTGCTCACCAAAAATAGCCTAACAAGACAACATATTTTCTGATTGAATATTCAAAATGATAAACATAAATTGGTGCCAATGATAGTGTGACAGTACAAAAATGTTTTTCTAAATAGGAATGTTCAACTTTTTTGTTGAAATATTCGACTGTTTTTGGTATGTTATAGACGTAACATTAAACCGATACGTGAAGGTCGTTGTCAGGTTTCTTCAAAAAAGTAAGGTTATAGTACGATTATTAGTTTTGGGGCCGGTTTTACAAGAGAGATTATACTAGGTATAAATAACAGTATAGTTATTCTGGGAATAAAGTTATACCAGAGTTTATACCTAGTATAAAACTAGTTGGTTTTACGATGCTTTTTTTACACCGGTATAGCAATTCTTGGAGTAACGTGAAAGTAGTTCATATAAATTGATATCTTCTTCTTCTTCTTCTCCAATTTTATTGGGCTCGGTATAAATTGATATCTTCTGTCAGTTCTGTCATATGTGATGTTTTTCTTCGTTAAGCTTAAAACTTAACGAAAATTGTTATTGGATTTCAGCTGATTTTTTATTATTGATAACTTTTGCTGTCGTAAGAGGTCTATTTATTATTTTTAAATGGATTTATATGATCTTCCAATATTTAAATCTTCCGATGAAGAAGATATAGTTCCGCTATGAAGGAAAACAAAAACTTTACGTGAAAGATAACTACTCAAATTATTTCTATATTATCAATTTTTTAATAATTCGTTATAGAAGGATCAATTACTTCGAAACATTAGATGACGATGAGTTTATGGCCAGATTTAGGTTAGAAAGAGCAAATCAGAGAAGAAATATCTACTAGCTAGCTACAACGCGTTCGTTTTTTGCTTTTAACAGACATAATTTATAGGTATATTCACTACAAATAAAAATAAAAGTTCATGCCTCCAAATCCAAGTGTTAAACTAGTGTAAACAACCTGCCTTTGAGGTTATTCGTAAAGTAACCGACATATATCTGTCTGTTCGGCGACGGTATAGCTTATTCTAGACTTTCCGAGTATTCTATTCCATGGTTAAACTTATACCTGCTTTGTAAAACGAAGAATACATCTTATACCGAGAGTAGGTTTACTCTTAGTTTATACCACTATTGTAAAACCGGCCCTTAATCGACGGTTTGAAATAATCTTCCCCGTAATCTATCCTGATGTTTGTCATACTACTAATGCTGTTGATGTTTGTAGACAGCTCTTTGTGTTCCCCAAATCACTTCCAAAATTCATTGTGCTCTTTAGTGTAATGTTTTCAACCAAGTGCTCTATCACATTGATTGAATTACATTCTATCAATACTTAAGATAGTTATTAATTAAATTTCGCCCTTTTTGACTTCATTTATCTGTATATTTGTGATGTGATGCCATATTGTTTTGTAATTGACTATATAAGTGTATCCATTAAACAAAACTGACTAGGTCTTAACTTCCTCGTTTATCACTTGTTCTAAAATAAAGGTATTCATATTTTACTAGTCATGCGGTTCCTTCTTCTCTTTTTGTAGTTTAATGCGTTTAAAAAAAATCTCCAGTCTATTAATACATCATAATAGTAATTTAATTTGATAAATATTATTTATATTGATTGCTACTGATAGTAAGGTGTATTGAAAGGCTAGAAATTATTGACCCTCCTACGACCAAAATAATTTCAAAAACTACCGAAGCTAGATCTCAAGTAAACCATAACATTTTAATATCAGTTTGTACATGTTTAATTTTCAATGAAAACTCAATAAATATTAAAGGTGCTTTTCTCACTATTTTTGAAAATTATTTCATACTTTGTATTGTCATCTATTTTGATAAATGCTGCTTAGTTTTTAATCCATATTCAATGTAACTTCCTCATCCTTTTTATAATGAATTTATTTTATTTGGATGTTCCACGCCTGTATAATATGAGTGGCGGTTTGGTGACTCAGTTTCGGTAGTTCGAGGGTTAAACGAGTTTAGAACATCGTGCAGAAACTAGACCTAGCATAACTGAAATAGCAGCAATTAATATATTTTTGTATTAGCGTTTATTTTATGCAAAAGACTGTTTTCTTCGGTATGATCTGATTTTCATGCTAATAAGTGAATATTTATACCTATTTTTGTATTTATTTTTATTGAAATTTTAGTCTTTAAGTATAATCTATTCAACTTAAATCATTCCTTTCTCATACTCATTATGGTTAGTAAATAAATGTATATAAACTAACAATAAACTATTTTGCAAAATGTCTAATTTTATTATTCCATACATCTACGTTTCTATTTACTTGCCTGTGTAATGCTTGAGGCAACTCATTGACGCAACGGCCACAAGATATAGCTTCAATAATAAGTTTAAAATAAAATAACCCTGACGTCCATTTTGTTTTCATTTTTCCAATCGCTCTTTTATAATACAATCTACCTTGATTTCGTTGCTATGGTAACGTTTCGATATATTGTCAAGTGATGACAGTTTGTTGATTTTTAATTTGTCGTTTATGTCAAACTTATTATTTTATTTGGTTTTAGCTTTGTTAATCATTTTGTTATAAAAAGTAAAATAAAGGATTGAATTTATATCGAAGTGTCCGTCTTAAGGGGCATCTACCAAATTCGACCTTGCACAATTATGCTTTGTATATTTTTGTGTTTCCCTACGTCCTCACGTTTAAGTTCACATAACGAAAATTTTATTAGAAATATGAAAGCTCCGCAACATGTAGGTAGCCAAGCGGTCCAAGCGGATTTTGGTTCACGTACTACTCTATAAACATCGGCAGTACTGAACTGGGAGACCGCCGAGCGTTGTATCAACAATGAAACGGCACGCGACTACCGAAGAAGAGACAATGTCAGTCATAGAAGGATAGAAAAGCGAGAGATGGATTTTTATCCGATATTTTAGTGGTAGCAAGCGAATTTCAATAAGGAATTGTACGGTCATAAGTAATTTGAGGATTCTGAGATTTTTATATAGTATTCATAAAGCTTCAAATTAGACTTCTTATCAATTAGTTTTTCCATTTAATCAATATTTAATTCTTTACAAGGGCTCAAACTTTGCTTAATATGTGTAATTACCTCATGATTCGTATTTTTTTCAACAAAATTTGGTTAGCATTTCAAAGTTTTTATTCGATGAGAACTCTACACTAAGTTCAACATTAATCTACATGATATATTTTTTTCTTAATTTTCAATACATCCATTACCTCAAAATTCTTTGCCAAAAATACTTCGATATTTTGTCAAATCGCTGCCGATAGATTCGTCTTAAAAAAATATTGTACGTCACGCACCCGAAAATGAGTGTTTTTCAGGTCTCACTAAGCTTCCAGGACTCGCCCTGGAATCTGCTTGTCTCGATCTGAAAAACACTACTTTCCGGTCTTGTAACGTAAATTACTATTTTTGAAATAGGTACAGTCGTAACTGAGAACTGGATAAGTGAGAAAACTCTATTAATGAGATTATTTTCCAGGTCCCATCATTTTGCCCTCCTAAAACCTCTATAAGAGAGATTGATTCTTAACTAAACCTCTTTAAGCGACAGTTGAACGCGTTTAACTTTTGCCAAATGTGTGTACCGACTTGTTTGTCAAGCTCAATACGGTTAGTTCAAAAACAGCAGTTGCGAAGAACCTCTATAAGTAAGACAGACGCCTTCTGTAACTCTGTAAGGAAGGGGTTAGTGAGAAACCTCTATAAGAGAGAAAGCGATTGTGATCCCTTTAGCTCTCCCTTATCCAGGTTTGACTGTATATGACTAAAAAGACAAATTATTTATTATATTTTTAATTAGTATTTGCAATATAATTTGACTATAGAAAATTCTATATTTACATCAAATAGCTTTTTAACAAAAACAACGAAACTTATTGATTAAATCACTAGTAACAAATATGATGTTTAATACCTATGGTGAGTATAATGAAATCCAGATCCAAAATGAAAAACGACGACTATACAGTCATGTAACTGGTAGAAACAATTAATTCGCAATATTTAATGTAAAGATTACTTCTTATGTATATTCAATTTTTATACAAGCTTACAAATAGTAGTCGTTAAATAATAGTCATATTATACAAATTATAAAATAAGACAATTGAATCGTTATCATTATTTCAACTGTTAATATCAATATAATGGTTCATTATTGGCTTAAAAAATTTAAAATATAATTATAACAGAAATCGCTTTTGCAATATTTGGACAAACTTTAACATATTAAACATTCCACTACAAACAATATTTTTAGTTTCCTTTATTTTAATATTCAAGAAAAAATATTGAAATTAATTGACCCAAATAGATAGCCGAAAGTCTTGAATTCCCATTTTTGATTCCTATAAAATTATCTAGAAAGTATGGAAGCAGGATTTTTCCGACGGCCAAAGTAAATAAATTGTATGATAAGTCGGAGTTACAGTTATTTAAAGATTTGTGTCATGGGGCACTGCAAACTGTGACTTCAAACAGTCAAATTTAACTAGTTCTGCCATTTCTCTTGCCCAGGTCAAAAGATAAGTTGAATATTTTCTTCCTTCTACTTTCAACCCACGATAAGTGATCAGGATATTCTTATTACAATTACTCACTATATGAGTTATGAAAATGGTTTAGAAACACAAAAAATTATATTTTTAATTATTGAATCATAATAAAATTTGGCTGACATGAGTATGTTGTATGTCTACTATAAAAAGACACATTTCTTTTATCACACAATGCAATAGTAAATTGCACAAAGAAACCATTAATCCGGAGTAACACAAAACTGATAGATGAACAGGTGAAATGCATTTTTGGTGAGGTTTATATCCTTATAGGAGAAATATTTTTTGACAATTCAGTGCAAGTTATAATTAGTTGTCCATCATAACTGAGTTGTGTTTATTATGCTGTGACTGAGTTGTATATTGAAAAATGTTTATGTTTATAGTAGAAATTGCCCATTTATAGGACCAAAATCTTTTACATTTGATAGCTATTTAAAGGTGAAATTATGTACATGTTTTTGTTCATATATAAATACTCAGATAATAATATATAAATTTGAGTACACATTTTTTGAGCATATCTAATTAATAATAAATTAAAAAGTTATTGTCAAATGATCATAAGTTTACCCTGGTAAGTCCTTACAAATTTTTGTAGCCATCTCTGCTAATGGTTCAAGCTCCTTTCGATTCACTAATTCAAATTCAGTTACAAAATAATAAAAGTGTTTGTAACACGTGTTCACATGTGCTTCCTAAAACAAGATAATTACATTTTTTAAATTATATAAACCAATTTGAATTTATGTTTATACTTTGAAAGTCATATGTATATCTCTGGCACTAACAGTCCTATTACTTTAATATTGCTGTGTGGTAATAATAACTGAAAGAAAACTACTGATTTCTAACAAAAAAAAGTGAGAAATAAGTACCTATTCTATAGCTAATAAACTAAAAAAATACTCACTGCAGCAATGGTTACAACATTTTGGAAATGATGTATATAAACATGTACAAATACTCTATGTAATCTTGCCAAAATTTTACTACATAAATTTGAGAAATTCTTTGGAAATGGTCTATCACTGGTACAAGGAAATAAATCTTGATTATTTATTTGCATTTCTATCCAATCCATGAGGTGACTTATATACTTTTTAGCAGGAAGTGGTGTGGGTTTTTTAAATTTATCTCCATCTGCCCAAAGATATTCAAATCTAGGACCCCCCGACATTGTTGGACAAGTTTGCTCTGTACAAAACTCGCATATTGTGCCATATATCAGATTAATACGATTGAAAAAATCCACAACTGAAATAAATACGTTTCAATTTATATTATCCATTCTATTATTAATTACTTACCATGGACTGCTATCCAATCATTTAAATCTTCACCATGGGGAAGTTTAACTGCAGATCTTAGATTTATCCCAGAATTTAGACTAGCTTGTGCTTGTTTGTAGAGACTATAGCGTATTGTTCCATGAGCAAATTTTTTCTTTGGTCTGAATGTCTAAAATTAGAATTAACTTGAAAAACCTTTAGTTATTTTTGAATGCCTACATATTAATAAAATTAAAGCAATTGGATTTTGAATTTTTTATAACACAACATACCTTTCCTTTTTGGAAAAAATCTAAAAATCCGTTTAATGCCATAATTTATGATGTAATACTATTAAAAATAAAAAATTTATTGTGTAAACAACACGCAGAATTAAAAATATTTTGTACAAACAAACAAAAATGTCAATGTCAATTATTATTTTTGACTTTGACACATAGAGAATATAGAAGAGAGCCATGTAGCGCTCTATGGCATAAAGTTACCACTAGCGCCTACCTTGTCTACAGGCATGAACTATATATATTCAAACTTTTTGGATGCGCGCAAATCGCGCAATATTGTACAATCTAATCAATATTTGCAATCGAATGATTTTTCACTTTAATATTTGTTTTTTAGTCTTTTAATTATTTTTCAAGACTTGTTTACTTGAAACAGGGCCCCCGCAAGGGCTACTGGCGCCTGTGTGCAAAAAAGGATTTTGGCGCCCCTTAAGGCATTTTGGATCATGTTTTTTTATTTATTTTTTTGAAGGTAGGTAGGTAGGTGCTTGAAATAAAGCAAAAAAACTGAACTTTAGAAGTCATATTTATTTGTAGACTAAAATATCAAAATGAAACAAACAGAATAAAATCAAAATAAATTCTTTTCACACCCATTTTAAAACATTTACTTAACTAATGGGGTACAGACACGTTGACACGTTGTTTATAAATACTACAAAATAACCCAAAACTAAAAATCACATTTTTTTAGGAACAAATAACAGAAATATTGCCTTATGTCTACATATATATAAGTACTACTACTACTACTTTCTACTTATACTTAGATATTTGAAAAAATATGCAGATATTTCTAATAACAAATACCTAGGTAACTTCGTTATAAAATCAAAAATGATAGCTAGGTCTAGGTACAATAGAAAAATAAAGAATAGCTATTGTAGTAGCGATATTTTCCGAGATTTTGCTGTTGCAAATTCATTAATTACATCGCTAAAATTTATACCATCAAAAATTTCTTGTTCAATTGCTATATTGCTAGCCCAGACAATCTTTCTTGAAGCATTGTCAATCTTAAATCATTTTTAATGATTTTTAACTTTGAAAAAGATCGCTCCGCCAGAAGCTACAGATACAGGCAATGTTAAAAGAATTTCATTTTAATTTCATTTCATTTTAATTTCAAGTCTTGAAATTAAAATGAAATTTGGTGTATCCGATAAAACGTCAACTGTTATTTTAAATTTGAATTGACATTAGACCATATTAGACAGGAAACTTTATTTCCATGGAAACTATATAGTCTCACAAATGTTTATTTCTATCGATTGTTTATTCATAGACAGAATAATAATGTTATATTCCTCTATGTTTTTACTTGTTTACTTTAGCTTTAGAGCCACCAGAGTACGTATTGCTTCTTTTGAAATGCCAATAGCAATCATAGGTAATATAAAGAATAACAATGAGCTACATTGTAGTTTGTACGGTTTTGGGATTACGTCATGAATTAGGAATAAAAATTACATATTTCTATGAGGAATGAGGCTGACATATTTGACGTTTTAGAACGTCACTTGTCATGACTGTCATCCACATCCCGCAATCAGTCAAAATCACGTCAAAATATTTCAAGATGGCGAAAGCCAGCTTGTCGTTGTAGAGGTCAATGGATTTTTTATTTTGCACCATTTACTATAATTTTAGGATATAAATAATTTAAAATTGTGAAACGAAGACAGTGTACAAGTAACTTAAAAGTGATAAATAATAATCAAATTGTCTCGAAGATGACCAAATAATTGGAAAATATTTACCTGTCAAAATTTTGTATTAGATTCTTTTTAATTATCGTATTAATTTGTTTGGAAAATATCTTTGGAAATTGTTGATTAAAGAAAATTGGAAAAACATGGAGGCTATGCAGTATGAAACGACGCGAAATATGACACTTTTATTCTTTTTTGAACGTTTATTAGACAAGGGAGAACCAAGAACTCTACACGACTTGAGTTGTCAGTTTGGCTCTAAAGGTTTTACCAAAGAAATGCGACAAATTGCTGGTGGAAGCCAGAGTGGCCTTAAAAAATTTTTGTCCCAGTATCCTTCTTTATTTTGCATGGATAATGATTACGTTACTGTTAATACTTTTCAACATAGCAGCAGTAAAGATTGTCAAGGTAAGGGTCCACCACTATTATTTTTACTATCCATAAATGATTGTTTTTCAAATGAATTCATTTTCTCCTCTCATTAATCTATGAGTAAGGACATTTCCCTCCAACATATTTCTTGAAATTTATAATATAACTTGCCCAAAATTTTATATTATGATATAATTTTGATTAATGCCATCTATGTTCTTCAGAATTGAAAATACAAAATGTTTGAAGCTGTAGCAATGTATGTTCCATTTTCTCCATGTATTCCAAACATAATTTTTTACATATGGCTTTAAGACTGATTTGGATTTTATTATAATATAACTTTATATTACTAGTTTATTGGAGTTCTTCAAAAGCATGAGGTTGTTATGTGAACTTTTCAATTTTATCTTATGAGCTAAACAATATTACTATATAAAAAAGTATAAAAAAGTGTATACAGAGTTTTATTTTGGAGTTGTTCTCATAAAATTTTTGTACTAACCCATTATGGTAAACAAGTTTCAGTAAATTTGTAGATGAAATGTCTCTAATTTTTCTTTCTATACTTTGTCAAATTGTCAAAATATCAGCAGGAGATGCTGTAGTGGTTATGATAAGATAAAATTAATATGGTTTATTTATGATAAAGATGATGCATGGATAAAATACAAGAAACAGTAACCAATTATTCTAAATGAAAATATATCAACCTAACATTTTAAACATTCAATCTTCTACCTTTAAATAATAATAATAATAAATATAAATAGTATAACTTACATCTTTAATGGCATTAAGCGGGAAAAACGGGCTCCTACTTCGGCATAATAACTTTGCAATAGTATCAGCTTCCTTGTAATTTCCTCTTTACTCAATTTCATTATTGGTTTTCTCAAGAGCAGTCTCTTTATCTTCCTCGATCTATGTACCCAATGCTTGCTTCCTTCCTTCCTTCCATTCTTGTTTCTTTTTCATCCTCAACATCTTGTAGTCAGTCTACTGCTTCTCTAGATGCATTATATTTCTTATAAGCCGTTTTTTTAACGCGTTGTAAAATAATTTCGTTAATTTGCGAAAAATGTGTGTTTGTGTAGATGTACATTGTGGATACTATGATTTTCATCATATAATGAACCTGAAAGGAGATATAAAAAAACTGAAGTGTAATTTTCCAACATGGCGGCACACGGGCTGTAAATATACTGTGTAGCAAAAGAAGGAATTTGGAAACTATTTTTTTTGGAACCAAAAGACTTTTTTTGATTTATAAATATGAAATTCCAAAGTGAAACCTTTTTACATTAAGGACCATCCATCTGATGAAGGCTTCAGATGATGGTATAGTTATATCAATAATTAATTAGTAATTTAACATAAAAGATCAACAAATTAGGTATGTTTTACCAGTAATAAATTTTTGACTTGTGGACAAGGTAGAATTTTTATCATAGAGACAATATTTTTTTTAAGTTAGAATAAACGCTAAACGCTCCTATCCTTTGATAAATATTTATTTTAATATTTTCCATGCATTTACATTAATTAAACTTGTTTTGCTATAAATAAACCCACAACTGTTTAACATTTCATAAAGAATGTGAATATGTACTGTTAATTGCCTGATTCTTTTAAAATATTCTGTATTTTCAGTAAATCATATTTTAATGCATGATGCCACCATACTTGAAACAATAATTTAAATTTATACTGTTTGCTGAGTATTTTTAATGTATGTTGTAAAAATAAACAGATTATTATAAAACCTTCAAATAAAACCATTACTCCTTGAAATTCAATATATAATTTCATCATCATCATAACGCCATATTTAACTAATAAATCACGGGATCAGTATTTTTTTTCTGGATATCCTTTTCTGTATCCCTGACATGGTATGTCAAAAATTTCATGCTGATTGGTTGAGCATTGAGATATGAAAAAGTAACAAACTAATAATGATATAATTTTTTATTTAATGATAAATGTTTTTATAGGAAAAGACTATACTACTCAAGCTGTAGAATATTTTTCTGAAAAACTTGCTCAGTATGGTGAAGGAACTGAAGTGCCTATTCGTAGCCTTTTGGGACATCGTTCCCAAGCAAGTCCTGAGGTGCGTCATGTCTCAGGACAACATTTTCACGAATTTAGGGATTTTCTTTTTAAACATCCCGAAACATTTTTGGTAGATGACGAAAAAGAAACTGTGATTTTAGCAAATTTTGAATCTGTAAAGAGTCACTGCCCTCCAGAGTTACATTTTCATCCAGATGTTAAAATTGATCCGCAAGAAACTCAAGCTTTGTTAGATTTTCTGGCTCAATGTATTGAGGTGAGTAATATTTGATTATTAAATCCTGAATCCTATAGACAGATAAAATAGACCCGAAAGATACAATTCTGGAATAAATAGATCAAAGAAAAAATTCCTTTTTTGCGGAGTAGAACTAAAATATTTGTAACTTTATTCACATTTGTGTGAGTGGCATAGTATTTGTTCTTGGTCTATTTTACCAATATACGAGTCTTAATAATGTAGCACATCAAGTTTAAAATTGATTATTTAAGGTGAAAGGTCCTGTATTAGTAGAACAACTCTTCCAAATAGTCAGCTGCAATCTTCCCGAAAGTATGTGGACAAATTTATTCAATACTCCAACTCAACTTATGAGTTTTTTGAGACTTTTTTCCGACAGTTTTCATATACAATCGAATTTAGTAACACTGATTCAACCCCCAAAAATCAATCAAAAACACATGTCGGCACAAGTTAATCTTATGAAGGAATATAAAAAAAGTAATGAAGAATTGAAAAATGCAAAAAATCTTTCAATCGATGTCAGCAATGATGTAGATAAAATAGAAAAGGTTAGTATTTTACAAATAATATCTGAAACTGTATTTAAATTTTATTTGACCAATTAAGAAAATTTAAACTTAAGACAACGTAACATACACCATTAAATTGGAAAGTTGTGATTGAGGTTCTATTGAATCTATCATCACTACACATTTTTATACAAGGTGAAACTAGATTTGTAATTCTTTTGGGAATCAAACCACAATAATGTTTTTTATTTTTTTATTTCGACGTTTCGGTAGCGTTCCAGCTACCGTTGTCAAGATTAACTAGTAATAAAATTATTTTATTAATTACGGTACAAAAGAACTACTGGGTCTATTTCCATACATTGCAGTACCCAGTAAGGAATTCTGATTATCGCCATGGGCGACTCCTTAGCTGCATGGGTAGGGTGAGGGGATGTATATTCACATAAAAAATGAGGACATTCCTTCAAGTGAAGGCTTCTGATGTAAAAAACCACAATATTTTAAAAGTCAAAATACATATTTCTGATAAAACAAAGTATTGGGGAATCATCACCCATAATAATTATAACATGGGTTACTTTTTAGGTGGAAAGAATAGTAAAAAGTGAGAAATCCTTACCTCTCTCTGTGGTAGGAGTGGAAATAGCCGAAAAATCTTCTCCGCCTCCCGCCGAAAAGGATAATTCTCAACTATCTCCTAGATCTATTAGTGATCGATTAAAGCAGCCAAAAATCCAAGCGAAATCTATGAGCCCAGAACCTCCTATTTCTCCTGTATCACCAGCTGGTTCAAATATTCAAATTGAAGACGGAAGTAGAGTTAATTTTAAATTAGGTGAGTTTTTTTTTTCATTCATCATTTGTATTTTGAAACTGTTTTATTTTTAGGGAATCTGAAACAAAATTCAGTAGAAAATCAAAACGATCGAATCGCACCACCACTGGCTAATTTTCAAAAACCTCCCCCTAAACCGAATTCTTCGTATAATCAAAGTTTAAAGCAACGTATTAATACTCTCGTACTTAAAACTCTTCAAGAAAATACTGGTAGAGAACAAAGACAAAGTATGATGAATCAACACATAACGCACACCGATACTTGGAAAACAAGACTCTTCCAGAATACCAGGTAGATAGTATTTAATGATATTTGAAAGGTTGTGCTAACAATAACTCTACAGTAAATGGCATATTACAAAAATATTAATTTTTATATAGAACACCCTATTTTTTGCGTTATTGTATTGTATGAAGTTCATTAATATTACAGTATACTTGAAGTTGATAGTTTTTTGTAATCTCTTTTGTCCCAATAAACTAAAAGTTCCATAGCGTTACCCCAATTCGCAAATGTCGTAAGTCCATTTTTGCCAAAATTGGGTTTTTGGCACCATCTCGTTTAATACTATCCTAAAAAAAATTTTGTTTTCTAAAAACAGTTTTAAAATAACAGATTCTAACCCTAAATTACGTAGTTTACCAAAATAGAATCATCAACCACTAATAATTCAACCCAATAAGACGTTTTTATCCTCCCCTGTAAAATCAAACTGGACTTCCGACATTTGTGAATTAGGGTAACGATAGGTAAGTATTAGAGAGTTATTGGAAACATGAATTTACTGCCTTGCAGTAATTGTGATTGCCTTAAATAAATAGTGCTCGACCTTAAAACAGACTTAAAATTTGGAGTTATTGGAACATGAAACTCTATAATGACATTATATTAACGTAGGTGTCACAGATGTCACAGATCACCTACACATTGTGACATATAAATATGAAACATGAAATAAAGTCGGGATAGTGCACTGCAGTAATCGCGCACAAATAAGGACAAGCACTAATCTTAATAATGTTTCCTTATTCAAAACATGAAATGCGCATGCGTATATGTCAATATAAGGACAGCACTATTACTGCTTGACCTTATAAAAGTTCCAATAATTCTTTATTTTGTCAAATTCTGCTCAATACTTTCACAAAAATAGTGCTAATATTGAAAACATTGTAAAATTTGAATGTTTCAAATGAACCTACTGTATTGTTGGGATGTATTATGTTGAAAAATAATATATGTTCCTATTAAGTGCGTATTGAGATTTAATAGATGGGTGTGACCTAATAAACGTATATATAATATAAATTGCTTCCACTTGAAACTGTCACACACATGACAGTAAGACAGAACCCAAAAAGAAAACCAATACCTATGCTACCATCTAATTGAAAAAACCAATGCTGACATCAATAATCTCCAATTATCAATTAAGCATTAAAATCCCAAATTTTCTAGCTGTTGAGTAGGTATAACTTTCTAAACGTTACTTTTAGTTTTACAAAGAGTTGATCAATGTTGTAATAAAAAATGTTTACGGCTGTCAATAAATATCAATATGAATAGTGCGAGGATTGCTATTTCTCTTGTTTTAGTGGAATTTTCGACCAAACGTTAACCAAAAACTACTTTAATAGTCAGATGTGACTTGTTTTTTCCATCTTTGGGCTTAGAAATTATGCAATTACCTACTCTGAATCGCCTATGATCCTTTTAAAAACATGCCTTTGTTTTTCTTAAAAAATATCTATATTTGATTGTATCTATTCAATTATCCTGTAGGGTATGTTCAAAAAAATGGTGTACTGAATGATAAAAGAGACATGCTTCAGTATATAAGATACAGGGTGTAACTAATAGCGCCTTCCATGAGAAATTAAACTTATGGGATTCCATATCATACAAACTTTCACGAGAAAGTTGCCATTTCGAAATTTTTTCACTAAACAAACCCCACCTATTTATATAACTATATTTTCTTTCCAGGGTAATTTGTACAACAAGAGAGTGCAAATTAGTTATCGATGATATAATGAATAAAGCAGAAAAAGTAAAATTTAATCTAAAGTGGCCATTTACCGCCGAAAGAATGGTGATAGCTTTCGATTGCGAAGGAATCAATTTGGGTGTAAAGGGACAATTAACTCTTATGCAAGTTGCGACGATGAGCGGATTTTCATATGTATTTGATTTGATTTCATGTCCTGAGATGATCGAATATGGACTCAGACGACTCTTGGAATCTACGGATGTTATTAAGGTGAATTTAAATTTTTTTTCGCAATACTAAGGTTGTTTAATTTAAAGAGTTGTTCTTGATTTTAAAATTGATGGCACATCATTTACAGTTTCTACCACTTCGGAAGGGTTAAATTGAATATTTGTCTATATTTATCTTTTTAATTGAATTGATATTATTTTCACTTAAATAACTAACCAAAATGTTAAATTTGATGGTAGAAAAGCAATTTTTTTTGAATTTCATATGAATATTGAGCTGTCTATACTAAAATCCATAATCAATTCATTACATATACAAGTATTATAGTTTATGGGATTTGGTTCTAGGTTTATTAATAGTTAGTTAAGAGAGAAATAATCTCATAACAGCCTTTTTATTTGACTACTCTCTTCAAACTATCACAAAATTAAATTACTATGGTCACCCTCAAGTCTCAACAAATATAAAATTATGTTTTATAGGCACATAGATTTTACTTTTTTGTTATTTTTATCCATTTAATTAAATCTCTTGCAATCATATTCCAATATGTTTGAAATCTTCTTCAACAGCATTGTCCCCTCTTTTTCTCACTTTCTTCGCCTCCAAAAATAATCTGCACACGCCCACCTATCCTTACCATTAAAACCTTTGTGCTAGAATATTACTTGTAATACATACTTGGATTGCTTTGTTTGCTCCTCTTCTCTACTGGGTGAAACTTGAATTCCTCTTACTTTTATTATATTTATTCAATTTCCAAGCTTCACTTACCTATAACAGGGTAGGTTTTATGATTTGTTCTTCATGATAATAATTATTTTGATTTTATCAAATTTTCTACATCCAAACAAGAAGGTTCAATAAAACTCTAATTCCAAACCACAATTATTTAATTTTGTCCACCAAAAAGGACAAATTATTCAGCTACTAGTTTCGGTACAAAAATTACCATTGTTTTATATATTAATATAATCTTGGATTATAAAAAATTGTCAATTTTTCATTTTATTTCAACAGTATTTAAATGTATTTTGTCTCAACTTTTAACATAATGTCATGAGATCTTTCTACTAAGTATACCATTTCTATTGTAGCCTGATGATGGTAATTTTTGTACTAAAACTAGTAGATTAATAATTTGTCCTTTTTGGTGGACAAAATTAAATAATTGTGGTTTGGACTTTGAGTTTTATTGAACCTTCTTGTTTGGATTTCGTATAATCACATTTGAGATATGGATGAGCCCTTGAAGTTAAATTTTCTACAGTTCACAAGGCTTTGTTGGCTTTTATTATATTTTTGTCTATTTCCATACCTTCATTTATATAGACGCCATATTGTATGAAACGTTTTTCCAGATTTCCAAAAACTTGATATAGTTATCTCTTTTAGATCCATTAAGCAGTCTCTTATTATACTTATTATACACCAGATTGAATACTACTGTCAAAAGTAGACTCTCTTGTCTAAAACCTTTATAATAATAATAAGAAAGTTTTTTTATTTTTACAATGCATACATATACATCAAAAGAGTGCTTTCCAACTAAACTTTGAAGATTCAGTTAGTGTAATTATTACCATTCTGGCAGTACCAGTAACAGGCTTCATACATGTTTTGTCTGTCAATTGAATCTTAAACTTGTTTGTTATCTATTAACAATATATGCAATGGCAGATCTTGACGATAATAACATTTTGAGTAGACATTTTATTGGAAATATTTGATCTATAGTTAAACAACCTTTGTGGAATCCTCCTTTATATTCTCCTCTGGCTTCGTTTGCATTTGCATAGTGCAATCAATATGTTTCATATATCACCTCCAGAAATACAATGACTCTGTAGTTGTCGCTAAGATTTAAATATTCTTCTTTATGTATTGGACAAACCATAGCATTTTGTTCTTTCCAAATGTTTCTAGCCCCCTTCTTTTAAAATTTCTACATTGTAATTCCGCTTACTGTTTTTTTTTAAATTACTATGATCTCCTCTATTTCCCTGACCTGTGGTTCTTCAATCAATTCATTAACGATTAAAATTAAATTTACTTATCTCATTGTAGGTTGTTCATGACTGTCGTAACGATTCGGTGAATCTCTACAATCAGTACAACATAACCATGCGAATGGTATTTGATACGCAAGCTGCGCATGCCATATTAACATATCAAGAAACGAATCGACCTGTATATAAAGCTAAAAGTATAGCTTTGAATGCACTTTGTGAATGTTACGGAGCTCCAATTAATCCGATGAAAGATCAGTTAAAAACAATTTACAGGTAAGAACTTTGTCAATAAATATGTCCACTAATTAAACACGATTAATTCAAATCAATGAAACTAATAAACGCTGTGACTAGCATTCCAATGGTAAGTTTTGATAAAATGGCATTTTATTTTTTATAGGAGGGATCAGAAGTATTGGTCGAGACGACCTCTAAGTAGAGAAATGATATTGTATGCGTCTGCCGATGTGTTGAGTTTGACTAGTGAAAAAATATATTATCATATGAGTGAAAAGATAAAACAGGAGAATCAAGATTTGATGTTGGAACTGTGTGAAGAACAGGTTCGTATATATATTTTATTTATAAATATCATTCAGTTGAAAAAAAATTCCGATCTTCGATAGCACTGAAGCCAAATGACTGTATTTTTGCTAGTACAACTTCGTAACTGGGTACATGTAAGGTCTTCACTGTATAGTTTCAATTTGTGCAAGTCTTCTTTTGCTGGTCCATAACCAGTCATGAAACCTTTTAAAATTCTGAGAGGAGTCCTGCACAGTGGGAGCAGTTTGGCTGTATGTTTTAGGCAGGGTTCTTTCTGAAAGGGAGTTTTTTTCGTTTTAAATGTTTTAAACAATTTCGTGAACAACTTACAAAATAATCAGGTTCATATTACGTATTGTCTTTTAAATGATCGCATTTACTAGTGGGATTTTTCTCATAAAAATTTATCTATTGCTTGTTCCAATATCTTTATTAGTAAATCTATTCTAGCATAAAATGTCTTTTATCATTTAGCCTCTGTAGTGGGTGGTTGGCCACAACACTGTTTTTGTAGCTTTCTTCCTTCGATTTAGCAGACTGGTTTCTCAAAGGGCCGGTTCAGCATTAATAGATATTTACGTAATTAGTTATGAAAAGAGCGATATTGTTCAATAAGCGTAATATTTGCCAAAACGAGCGCTAGCGAGTTCTGCAAATTACGCGTGTTGAACAATGTCGCTCTCTTCATAACGTTTTTACGTACAACATTTTATCTAATTCCGCGCTTTCATAATATTCAATAAAATCTTCAATTACAATGATAATATTGAAGTGGAATCAAATGGTGCTAGAAGTATTGTTACTATGATGTATTCACCCAGAAAATTGACTTACTTTAAATAACTGTGTCCTGAATAATGTTTTCAATGTTTATAAATCTCAAAATACTATTGAATTAAAATAATGGGTTAATTGTACAGTTTAAATAATGAAATAATTGTCAGTTTTGACAGTACCTACCTAATTAATAAATTATTCTTTGAAACTCATGTGGTATCTCTATGTTGAAACATAAACAGTTACGTAAAGTTTTTACATAACTACTTTTCATAACTGATATATGAAAATTATGAAAAATGTGACGTTACCTAACGTCAAGGAGTGACGTAAAGTGTCACATTTGATAGCGGAATTAGATAAAATAATATACACTTAAGGGTCGTCAACAAGTTATAAATATTTTATTGAATAACAACCGTTCAAAATCAGTATATACATATTATGGGACAATAAATGTAAACAAGCCTTTCAGTTTAATAGGAAGTAATAGGAAGAATCTTACTCTTTCCTTTGTTTTCTTCTAAGCACTATTCACTATGAGAATTAATTTGAATTTAGGTTTTTTATCACTGTGATTATTAAACTTTATTTTTATGAAAAATGCACTTATTATGAAGGAAAATGCAAGAATTAATATTGAGAATGGATTTGACCAATTTGGTCGGAAATGTCGGTTTATACCGGGATTGAAACAACTCAACACACTGTCGTCGACACGTTATCTCTTGAGATTCTACACGAAGACTCCTTTTTTTTGACGCAAAAGTGCGTTGCACACGCCAGTCCTTACTTTCGAAAACTGTCTTCAATTACTTAGGGTTTCAGTGGCGCGCCGATGGGAATTTCGAATGGCAACAAGGAATTAAAATTTATGAATAATACAAAACGAAAATTTGTTGAATGCGTGGTTTCAATAAACTTCACATATAGCTTACTCTATTCACTCATCTATCTGTCTAATTCACTTGAAATTTTTATCTCTCTCACTGGTTACTGTACCCCAAGGAAACACATACAATTGATTTATATAGGGATGAATCTATCAATCAGTTGTGCTTGGAAGAGGAGGAAACAGCCTCAGACATTATCGTTGAATGTGGAGGACTGTCTCATTGGAGATATTGACTCCTAGGACTAGAGCGTCCAAGGGATAGTTTATCCAAGAAGGATCAAGTAAAAAGACTGTTAAAGGCTGCTGGTCTCTTCACATAAACGGTGCAACAAAGATCTGAGGACTCGAAGCCTCTGATTGGTGGTACCGTAATAAATAATCAAAACAATCAATTACCCTCGCGCTAATAGACTATGTCTGAGGCCATTCTCCACCACACACATACAATTACCCTCGCTCATATTTGCTTTGATTTCTGTAGTTGCAAATGCACATATCACCGGAAGGCGTAAAAATGAAAAAACGCCAAAGAAAAACGGAGACTGAAGTGATGGAATTGAGGGTAAAATTGGCTCAAGCAACTAAAAGTGTCGTCTTGAGTAATAGAGAAGTTAGACTGCTCAGATACATAGAATTAACAGATGACGAAAAAGAGAAACTTAAATCATCGGCTAAGGTCGCGAAAAAATTAGAAAAATTGGAAAGTTTAGGTAAGTAAATTTGTTTCAATTAGTATGTAATGCCCGTTTGTAATTATCAATGATTTAGTACAAGTTTCAATCAATTTTTTAGGATCCTAAATAAATGATAGATACATACAAATTTATCATCAATTTTTCAGTCAATAATTTTGAAATTGACGAAACTTGTCCTAATTTTGTTCAATTTTAATTGATAGAAAATATTTATAGAACAACCAGTCCTATTTTCTATCAATTAAATGACAACTTGGGACAAACATATAGGGTAAACTTTATTCCAAAGTATTGATTTTTTTGTTTTTCATGATGGCGGTGACACTGGCTCTGCTACACAACTAACGTTTATTCAAAAATTATACAGGGTGATTCATTAAGAATGTCCAATCTCTGAACTGTAGATTCTAGACCTCAAAATATGATGATTCTGCTCAACATGCCTTATACAAATATTGCTAGTTTCCGAGATAAAGTTTAAATTTAAATTTTGATTTTCGCAATAATTTTTTGTTTTCACAATTTCTCTTTTAAAATTGTCAATTTTACGTTTTTTGGCATGAGGAATCATAATTTGCACTCTAATTTAACATTGCTAATAGAGGGCGCTAGTTACACTTGTTTGTGTTAATTAAATCAAAGTAAACTTTTTTTGGGCTAAACTTACAACTGAAATAATAAAAAAATATTAAAAAGCGTTAAATTCTACAAAAAAAAGTTACTCTTCTTTGATTCGTGTAACTCAATCGGTTATCGAGCTATTTGCTTCTAAAAAGTTCAATATTAAAATTTTTTCATAAAAAAATTTATTATTCCTACACAAATTTGTTATTGTTACATATTTATAACAACAACAAATTTGGAAACAAAAATAAAAAACTTCAATGCAAACATAAAAGCAAAGCAAACATAAAAAATTATTGCGAAAGTCAAAATTTAGATTTAAACTTTGAACACCCCGTATCTCGGAAACTAGCAATATTTGCATAAGGCATGTTGAGCAGAATCATCATATTTTGAGGTCTAGAATCTACAGTTCAGAGATTGGACATTCTTAATGAATCACATTATATCTTTTATTGAGGGATGAGAATGTTGTGTATGTGAAATTTTTCGTTTGAGCTATTTTAAATATCAAAAATATCGTGGTCTCATGATCAAGTACTTCGACTTATTGAACTATATAAAAAAAGGCCTTGCCTTTACATAGTTTAAAGTGCACATGAGGGCTTCTCTTTCTTATATAATTCCTAACTACTACTATATTAATAAGAGTTGCTGCTGTTAACAATAAAAATTCTGTGTCCATTGTTGTCTGATACCTATTTAAATTAAAAAATTCAAATTCTTTGCTAAAATCTGAAAAGTGACAGGTTACTAACAAAATCATGCTGCTCAGTGCGCCTAATCACAACCTAAATAAGTGACTAAAACATGGTGTGTTGAAAACACTTTTTTTTCTTGTCTATATGTTAGTGACCCAAGTTTAGGATCCTAAAAAATTGACTAAAACGTACTAAATCATTGATAATTACAAACGGGCATAATAGAGGAGTTCAGTCTAAGGTCAGTGTGGCCAACAAAATATGGTTTTTCTGACAAGAATGACAGTTAAGGTCTACCCTTCGATTTTTGCATGTCTTTTATCATTGCGAACATCTATATTGATTTATTAAAATAATGAATACACCCCCGAAGCGTATATCTTGAAATTTAAAATGACTTTTTAGCTGAATACTTAACATATCGGTGGCCAATAATTCTAGGAACTCTTGGCATGTCACCATTTCATTTCTGTTATCTGTCACTAGTTATGTCAGATGTCAGTAGAAAAAGTAATTAGAAGAATAGAGATACACCTAACTAGAAATGCTACAAAAATCTAATCGAAAATGGACATACAGAATTAAACTAATATCAACAATAATAAATATAACTGACATTTGACATAATTAGTGACTGAATAACAGAAATGAAATGGTGACTTACCAGAAGTTCCTAGAGTTATTGGCCACCGATATGTTGAGTATTCAGCTAAAAAGTCATTTTAAATCTCAAAATATAAGCTTCGGGGGTGTATTCATTATTTTAACAAAGCAATATAGATGTTCGCATTGATAAAAAACATGCAAAAATCTCATGTTATGAAGGGTAGACCTTAACTGTCATTCTTGTCAGAAATAACCACTTTTTGTTGGCCACACTGACCTTAGACTGAACTCCTCTATTCATGACGTAATACTATCCCAACGTCCCAAACCCAAAATTCTGTGTCCATTGTTGTCTGATGCCAATTTAAATTGAAAAATTCAAATTCTTTGTTAAAATCTGAAAAGTGACAGGTTACTAACAAAATCATACTGCTCAGTGCGCAAAATCACAATCTAAATAAGTGACTAAAACATGGTGTGTTGCAAACACATTTTTTTCTTGTCAATATTTTAGTGTTCCAAGTTTAGGATCCAAAAAAATTAACTAAAACTTTTACTTAATCATTGATAATTACAAACGAGCATTAATGAGTAACTATTTGTAGATAGCCAATGTTCATTCTAACGTATGAGTTCGAAAAATGTTCACTTTTTGGCGCTGTGTGATGTTTAGCAGCGTTGACAATTGACAGCTGACACATAACTGTAAAGTGTGTTATTAAACAGAGTTAGCTATTATACAGCCAACAATAACAATATATTTCTCGCTGTCAATGTCAACGTTCAGTCGACATCGACATAAGCGACGTTTAAGCGTTTACTATGAAAGTTTCTTGTTCGAAATTTGAAAATAATTTGATACTTTAATGTAATATTTCGACAATAAATTATTCACAGGTCAGGACCGCGACGGAGACAGTTCAGACGAAGATGGAGATAACGATCAAGATTATCCGAGTCTGGACAGCGACATGACGTCACCGCGCAATTCGGAACCAACTAGTCTAACTGAATCGATGCAATTGGTCGATACGATATTGAACGACAACAAATTGGATCGATTAGATAAAATAGAAAAATTAGAAACAATTCTCAGCAACGCTGCCATATTGCAAAACGACATGGATTCGGGAAAGTGTACGTGTAGTTGTCATTGCAAATTGAATAACGGGTATAAGCAAGAACGTATCGTATCTCCTACTAACGAATACGTTAGTAGCGTTAAAGATAACGATAACGGTTTCGTCAAGGCGAATCATTCTAATGTTTGCACGCAAACACTCAGCACTGGCGACGTAGTCGTCACGAAAATATATTTTAACGAAACTACCGAATGAAGTAGGCAGCTACGTTTTCTTTTATTTGGAGTGTTTTATAGTAGTTGAAGCAATAATTTGTAGAATAGATCGGGTCGATATTGGTAACTAACAATGTTTAAATAAATACATAATTATTATTAATGTTAATAGAATGTATTGGAATGGATAATGACGTTTATGAATCTGTCGAGTTTATGACAGGTATCAGGAAGACTTACTTTTGCAGTGGCTTATTCTAGATTTGACAAAACAAAAATATTGGCTGGAGTTCTTCAAAGTTTCACATATCGATATCGACCGCGGTCTTAGGTAACGATACAAGGTAAACAGTAGTATGAGTTTTATTCACAAAAACTAATATGCTCAATAACAATGTTAATTTTGATGTTTTTAGATGAAATTTTTTACACTCAGGACAAAATATAGCGAGATAAAATGCAACCTGAGAAAAAACGATAAAAAAAATCTTTTTTCAAATTTTGGTCAAATAGATTTTTTTCTTGCTATATTTTGTTCCATTACCATATTAAACAATGTAGGTATAATTTTAGAAAACATTTGTACATATATTAACAATATTGTTTTTGTTTTAAATGGAAACTGACTGAAGTCTTGATGTAGTTGGACGTAGTTATGCAAAAAACAACTTTCTTTTCGATTTATTTGAATCTTAATAAGTAAAATACGTAATTAGCATCACACTGCAAAAACCCGTTCAAACTGTAGCAGATCTGTGATTGGCGGAGCTGCTGCAGTGGGCAGCGCGATATTTACGATGCTTCAATCGCTAGCAGGTATTATTTTTAAAATATGACAGGAATGTTGTGACCTGGTAATTTATTTTGATGGCCCGGTACCGGATCGCGGCCCGGCTAATAGGAAACGATGCAATAGGATTTTCAACTAAAAATTTGGACCCCCTGTTTTATTAGGTAATATTAATAAGTGACAAATGGGATATTGAAAGATAAAAATATTTTTAATTTCGTCTAGATTAACAGAAGAAAATGGAACTTAAATTTACTGAAATAATGCATATACGTCACTAGTTTAAATGTGAAGTTGTCGATAGTCTACCTTTGCTGTTCCACGTTTCAGCTTCTTTTTTCTCCGTCGTTGGGACGTTTGAGCTTGTTCAGGACAAAAATGTTGACATCTATCACTCTGTTGTTTACCATTGTTGCTTTCGTTTATTTGGGCTTCAAGCACTTGTGCCTAACGCCTCAGTCGTCACGAGCTTTAAGCAAAACGAACACGATTTTTTAGGATCCTCAAAACCACTTGTCATCTGCCAATGTCGAAGAATTGAGTGACTCTGGAACACTTTATTTGAATAACTTACAACAGTAAATTCAACAAATCTATTAACTTTGACAATAACTTGTCTTTTTGGAAAAACATTTCTTCCTCAAGTTCATCATCCGAACCACAGAATACATCAGCTCAGTTGGTGTATTCTGTGTCCGAACTATCATCTGATATTAATGAATTTTCTGTGTTGTTAGAAGGACAGTTTGCAATTATTATAATGGTTTTGATAATATAATTTTGCAAATATTTACTTAGATATTTTTAGTAAGGTTTAAATCGTAATCGGCACAATCTTAACCTTTAAATAAACGTCAAACCGGTCAAACGTCAAATATTTAAAGTCCGTGACCTGAAGCTCATACTTTTCGGTATGTGCTCAAGTGCCAAGGGGAAAGTATGACTAGGCGTCACGCCCGGTAATAAACGAACGAAATTCAGTCACTACGAGCTGCTACCAGCAGCCAAAAGTGAATAATCGAAGACACCTCTTGTTCAATTCATTTTATTAATAAAAAGCATACATTTTACCTTGAACTAATCAAAAATTTAAACTAAGCTGATTCCACATGCGAATGTGGTAGTTATGATTGCCAACCAGAATGGCTGGCGTTAAATATCTTGTAGATATGGCAACCCCGTTTGACTTTGAAGTGTAATTCAATATCCGTCGAGGCCTATAGCAAGGGATGTAGTTGTTGCTTCTTAGTTGAACGGTGTCTTTGAAAAATATTTTTCAAATATTTTAAAGCGTTAGGATAATTATTATTATGCAATAACTTTTTAATTTTCTAAAATAAAAAAATAGGAGGTAACAGTCTGGAAATATTAGATACAAAAAATGGAAAAAGGCAATAACAAATTATGTTGTGGGAACTGAAGCGTTCTGTAGAATTGGCACTAATGCCTGGTGTCGACTCATCACTGCAGTGTGGAACGCCTCTGATGCGATAATTACAGTGAAGTAGTGTCGAACGCGGTTAGTACTTGGAATGGCTGAGAATACACCGCCTGCAGCGAAACACTGCGACTACTGGGTGCACTTTAGAACTAGGAAAAACAAGGCATTCCCCTTTATTTTTACGTATAGTGATGAGAACAATATTGGAATGAAAGGAAATGAAGTAGCGCATGAACTAGCAAAGAGAGGTGCTTATACACCCTATTGAGGGCTGGAACCCCTTTGCTGCATTAGCTCCAATGCAATATTGGAAGAAAAAGGCTATGCCAAAATGAAGAGAAGGTCTGATCATTGTAAAGAGCTAATGGGGCTTAGATAATTACACATGGGAAATTACAACCAGATGAGACCAAAGGAATGCCTGAGGTAGAGTCAGACTGCACTAAGGCGTCCATTCTGTAATATTTCGTTCAGCAAAGATTTCGTTTACCAACGATTGGAAGTATGAACGAAAAATTTTGAAACGTTATTCTGTATCTCTTTCGTTGACCACTTTCTGATGTTAAAGAAAGTTGGACGTTTTCAAATAGGTAGTAGAGCAAAATATCAGAGCGTTGTCAGATTTTTGAATTACATTATAATTAAGTGATGAAGATCGTAGCTAAAATATCCATTCTATATAAATACATATCCGTTAATGTTTTCAAAATCTACACTACTATGTTATTTAATATTCTGCACAACCCTATAAATGCAAATAATAAAGGACTTTGATAGTTTTTTTTACGTTTTTCATGTCAATATTTTTACCAACTTTGAAATAGTTTGCAATGTGACAACGTTGTTCAACTTTCAACTGTAATTTGAGGTTATGGCTCTTTGTTATGGTATGGTTAGATAAAGGAAAAGCTTAGCTGAGGTTACGAATTTATTACTTGAAAATATTCCATCAAAATGGAAGAAAAAAAGAAACGATCAAACAAAACAAGTAGAAGTCAATACAAAATAAACTTAAACGATTATTTTCCCTCCTAAGAATATACCAAAATGAATATTTTTTTTTGAATATTAAATAACTACACCATATCTTCGATCAATTTCCATAGTTTTCACCGAAATAATTAATCTTCTCCCAAAAATATACAAATTTTTATACCCAAAGTGACGTTTCTGGCTGTCGTTCATGAACGGCGATTTCTAACGAGGAGCTCGAGTTAGCATTTTGGATACAGAATAACATTTATCGTTCGTAAACGATATTCGTTCATCAACGGCAGTACATACTTATAGAATGGACCCCTAAGAGTTTTAACAGAGATCCTAACGGGAAATTGTCGTCTGAATGGGCACCTGAAAAAGGTCAAAACTGTGGAGGAAGAAGAATATAGATTCTGTGGTACGAAAGGAAAAAAACCTGCATTCTCATACTTGCGTATTGCATAGTATTAGAGAATCGCATAAAATAACAAACTATGTTTTATATGGTTTTAAATGAAACTAACTGTTTCTAAATGACTCCACAATATATTTGTAAAAATGTGTAAATTGCAAGTGAATTATTGACAATTGTTTCGATATAAATATCATCGTCAACTATGTTTTAATTAAATTAAATGGAATTTATATTCACAGTGTACTACTGAAAAGATCTGAAATTGTTACTCACATATGATTCATCTTGTATGAAGTAAAATTTCCAATATAGAGGATAATGGACTTTTCCAACTGTCGATCCAAAGTAGAATTGAAATTGTATTTCCATACCTAAAATTAAATGTGGGGAAATATTATTGTGTTTCATGAAATAAAAAATAAATCCGATTATAGGATTTTTTTATTTAGATATTTTTTTCCACAAGTTGGTAGATTTTTGCATAACTACGTCTATTTTATTTTTGTTTGTTTGTAGTACACTAATTGGTTTTAAAAATGAATTCTGTTTTTTAACTACATTCCATGGTTAAATCTTGAAAATTGTGCCTTCTCAGATTTACTTGAATGTGAAAATTACGCCTTAAAAATATAGTTTTGTTCACACAAAGATATTACAGTTGAAAATGTACAATAACTGTATAGAAAAAAATACCTCTGCAGATTAGGAATGAATATAAACAAGAATTTTTATTGTGAATTAAAGTGCTTTAGAAAATTGTTATTAAGAACCAATTGATTTTAAATTTAATGGTGGCGCTACAGCAGATATCAATTTCCTGCTGAACGCGTGTTTTGTCAACTGCTGTGGTTTTTTAATCAGAATTGAAATACGATGCCCTAACTGTCGTTTATGTCATTTATTATGTTAATAAACGTATAAAATGACATAGCATATTTTTATCTAATTTTGACATATAAAGTGACATTTTTCAAAACTGACTAGCGTTATCAAATGGCACATTTTACGTAACTGGTTACATAATGCAAAATATGCAACTGGCAACGAAATATTAATTTCATCACCAGTTAATAAAAACAAGACAGAAAAGAAGAAAGTTTATTAAATTAAGGACAACTAGAACTGATAAGGTCCATCTAGAAACTTATATACTCTTATTTTATAAATTATAAATATATAATACAATGTTTACAGTTATTTAGGTTAATTCCCTAAGACGTAGACGTAGAATTCATGGAAGTGGACTTAAATATTTTTGCAAAATATCTGGGTATTATTACTTAAAGCAGCAACAATTAAAATGAACTGGTGAACTGTTTAGCGAGATGAATAAATTTAGTATGGAAACTGTCATTCAAATCGAAATGCCTAGAGATCCTGTAAACAGTCATGTTGTTGTCGTTTATAAGAAAATTAGTTATAATATTTGCTCTAGTCAAAATTAGATAAAATCTTGTATGAAACACGTTATGAAATGATTTCTTGTGTCATGTTGTTTGTCGGCAAACATTTCACTCGTCACACAAAATGACGCATTTCATAACTGGTTGCATAAATAGCTATTGTTTGAAGATATTTTAATTATTTTGGGAAATTAAACCACAATCTTTTTTATATTCTTTAATTCAACGTTTTGGTAGCATTCCAGCTACCTTTATCAAGAATTAAGAAGTTTTCTTAAATCCTGGTCCCTATCGAATTTTTTCATAAGCGACCAGAATTTAAAATACTACAAAACGTTGAATTAAAGAGTTCAAAAAATATATTTTATTGATTTTTTGGTGGAGATGAATATGTTGAAAGATTTATTACCATATTTGTTTTAGTTTATGAATTATGACTGTAGTAATTGACTCAAATGAAAGCAATTTTTTAATTCTTTGTGTGAAATTTTAAATCTAGATGAAATTATTTATTTTCAGTTATCTGAAATGTGAAGTAATACTTATATTTGTGTTAAGAAAATTGGAACTTTGATATAGTTATGTTAAAACATGGAATCTTCAATTACAAGGTGTGCAATATAAGATACTCTTAGGATGGAATATTGCACTGAATATATTAATATATTATAAAATAAAGTTGTACAAGCAGCTTCCATAAAAACCTGGAAATTATTATAGGTCCACTGCTGCAATCGACGTAATTGAATTTAAAAAATTTCACAACATTTACCAATTAAGAAGCTTAACAAAAACAGTTATTCTGTGTATGTTTGATATTAGATGTGTTCTTTTTGACTGAGATCTCAGCTCACTTCAGTTAATGTGATAAGAGATAAAGTGGTGTGAGTAAACACCAAGGAGTAGATAAAAAAAACGCGCACATTACCGATGTGAGCTGAGATTAACTGATATATGTCAAAAAGAACGCACCTATTGCAAGTTTTAGTCTATCTACTCAAATAAGCGTCGAGGGAGTTATGGAAACACGCCTCTAAGTTCGGTTCTGTTTGATCTACATATGTAGGTTTGGTGTTCCCTATCTAGACAGTTCCCGATTTCTCCTCTTATGTAACCCTTTGCGATTCCATAAAACGTTTCCGGACCTATAAAGTCTCACTTAGAACCTTCTTAAGCTAAGTGGTCTGCCATTTCATTACCTGGAATCCCCTCATGTACCGGCAATCATATTAGAGACACTTTGTTGTCTCTTGCCAGCCTGTTAAGGGATTATTAACAGTTTTTTTTATCAGTCTAGACCTAGTTGTTGGATTACTGATAATTAGATACCAATTTCAACTTGATAAGTAATGTGCACGTTAGAGGGCACTATTTAATTTTTTTAGTTATTTAGTTTTCTTTGAAAATAATGAATAAAAGTCTGCAGCTTCAATTAAATTTGCAACATACTAGCGGAAACTGTAAGCCGATATCTTTCCCCTATCTCGATATATCTTGAGAATCGTGTAAATTTCAAGAATTTTCACTAGTAATACCACCAGAGGTCAAATTATTTCGCTCATGAATATTTTTAGAAAATTATCCCTTGTCTTCGACTCGGGATAATTTTCAAAATATTCATGAGCTCGAAAAAATTTACGGATTTAATTTGACCTCGTGTGGTATTCGGTAAGAAAATTCCATATCAATTGTGTTTATTTCCAACAGCATCAATTTTCGTCTTCATCAAGTACTTGCAAAGACAATCCCAGAATCTCTAAATCAAGAACAAGCAGCTTGCAATCAACCTGCCATATATAATAATTGCGTTTTTAATATAAACATCAATCATAATGGTCCAAAGAATTTAAAGAACATCCAAGCTCTAGTTGAAATGAATCAACATTATTATAAAAATTAGATTGTCATTATAAACGTCAAGAAAAATTTCCAGTATAATTCTCTGTTGCGATGGTGATCTGTCAGAAATACACGTTCTGATTGGTTAAAAATTACATGTGTGGAACTTTCCTTGAAATTTTAGATAATTCTGGCTCTATTGAACGTCACAACAATTTTTGACTTCTTGATAAATAAATAAATTTGACAATGATATCAATTATTTCAATATCACTGTCATCGGTAAACTTTGCGGAGAAGGTTGAAGTGGAAATGTATAAAAACAAGTAGTTGATCATGGAAAATATTAAGGAGACATGTAAAATGTCTATGTATAATGAATTGAAACAAAAATTGAAAATCAAAGTAACTAGTGACAACCTGAATGTTCAAATTATCTCTTATCATTTTCAATGCAAGCGTTTGCTCTTTGAAGGGTAGATTAAGGGGAATCTATCGGCAGCGATTTGACAAAATATCGAAGTATTTTTGGCAAAGAATTTTGAGGTAATGGATGTATTGAAAATTAAGAAAAAAATATATCATGTAGATTAATGTTGAACTTAGAGTTCTCATCGAATAAAAACTTTGAAATGATATCCAAAAAAAACGAATCATGAGGTAATTATACATATTAAGCTAAGTTTGAGCCCTTTTAAAGAATTAAATATGGATTAAATGGAAAAACTAATTGATAAGAAGTCTAATTTGAAGCTTTATGAATACTATATAAAAATCTCAGAATCCTCAAATTACTTATGACCGTACAATTCCTTACTGAAATTCGGTTGCCACCACTAAAATATCGAATAAAAATCCATCTCTCGCTTTTCTATCCTTCTATGACTGACATTGTCTCTCTGCTTCGGTAGTCGCGTGCCGTTCCATTGTTGATACAACGCTCGCCGGTCTCGGCGGTCTCCCAGTTCAGTACTGGCGAAGCTTATAGAGTAGTACGTGAACCAAAATCCGCTTGGACCGCTTGGCTACCTACATGTTGCGGAGCTTTCATATTTCTAATAAAATTTTCGTTATGTGAACTTAAACGTGAGGACGTAGGGAAACAAAAAAATATACAAAGCATAATTGTGCAAGGTCGAATTTGGTAGATGCCCCTTAAACAATAATAATTCATTTTGGTTTTTGAAATACTCTCAATGGTATTTCTTACTCTCCCGATCATGTTGTTTCGAGTAGTGGACCCAGATACAAAATTAAGATGTTCAATCACACCCTTTAGCGGTGGACCTACAATTTTGTAAATAATTTCTAGGTTTTTTTCGTGGCTGCTTTTGTTATGGAATTTTTTTTCAAAGCGATACTATGATTTGGCCTACGGCCGTTTTTATTTGCCTTCCCTGTACCTAGGTACTATATTTATTAAAGATATCCTATATTTAACGTTTTTTTACATCTACCGTTGCATATTTTAATAAATATTTAAATAAATTATTATTAAATCATTATTTAAAACTGAATACCTATTCAATAATTTCAGTGGTATTAAAAATTTAAAGCTCTAAATAATTTTTTGCATTAAATCTTTAATACTATTGTATTTTACTAATCTTTTTTTATACTTTTTTATTAAAACTTGTTGATTGTCTTTTTATCTTAAATGTTTGTTTTAAGATGTACAAAGACTGTAATGAGATATATATTCTAATACTAAAGCAATAATTGTATTTTCTAACATACATTTTATTTGCTGGTAATGGTTTTTTATTACTTATATAATAAATAATTTATTTATGTTGTTTGTAACTGTGTTAACTATAAAATAAACGGACACAAGTATCTTCATTATTTGTTTTATTTCTTCACCCACCGAGAATTTAACAAAACAAGATAAAAAAACACTTTAGGTTAGTTTAGTGAGTGACCACAAAATATTGTTTCTCTTGTTTGTTCAAATGAAACATAAACGTACCGTACCGTAACCATAATGCGGTGGTCGCGCAAAGTTGTAAGGTTTGTTCCAATCCAACTGGCATTTAGGAACCGTTCCGATCCTATCGAGCACTATATAGTGTGCAAACCTGAATTAGGGATGGATACATCAACTTTATTACCCCTCCCAGAGGATAGTTTTTTAAACCGTCCCAAGAACGATACTCTAAGTTTGTTCCAACTGGTATTTATGAACCGTTCTCTCGAATTTGGGATTGACACATCAATTTTATCACCCCTTCCAGAAGGTACAGTTTGTATACTGTCCCAAGAGCGATACTATAAACATAAACAGTTGGAACACGGAAGAAAAGATGGATAAATTAATAAACCACCTTGACATACGCAGTCTTTTCAATCATTTTGAAAAACTTCCAATAGTAATCGAGCTGTCAGATAGCTGAAGATACACATTAAAGGTAAACCAGCTTGTTTAAGAAAAATACTGTAGTAAACTATAGAAATAGCAGCTATAAAGTTATTCAACTATAGAAATATTTTCAAACATGTAATACAAGCACATGTAAAAACAATACCTTAACACAAATCACCAGTAGGTAATCTGTGGACATGCGACATGCGTCCCAATTTTGACGTTTGGAAAGGTCCTTATTTCTAAATTCTACTCAATGGAACCACTATGAAATGAAATACTGCAATCAGATATTTTTTTCCGCAAATCGCTAGGAAATTTTGACATTCCTGTCAAA